>CAUYQU010018371.1:0-269952 GCA_963574635.1 Cheracebus regulus | reverse complement strand
CTTTTTTTTTTTTTTTTTTTTTTTTTGAGATGGAGTCTCACTCTGTTGCCCAGGCTGGAGTGCAATGGTGTGATCTCAGCTGGCTGCAACCTCTGCCTCCTGGGTTCAAGCCATTCTCCTGCCTCAGCCTCCCAAGTAGCTGGGACTACAGGCGTGTGCCACCACACCCAGCTAATTTTTTTTGTGTTTTTATTGATTATTATTATTATTTTGAAGCAGGGTCTCATTCTGTCGCCCAGGCTAGAGTGCAGTGGCATAACCTTGGCTCATTGACATGGCCGCCTCCTGAGTTCAAGTGATTCTCCTGCCTTAGCCTCCCTAGGAGTTGGGATTACCAGCATATGCCACCACCCTAGGCTGTTTTTTTTTGTTGTTGTTTGTTTGTTTTTTAAGTATAGTTGAGGGGGCAGTTGCACCATTTTGGCCAGGCTGGTCTCAAACTCTTAACCTCAGGTGATCCGCCCACCTCGGCCTCCCAAAGGGCTGGGATTGCAGGTGTGAACCACCGTGTCCGGCCTGATGATTACACCTTGGATAAGAGTTAGCAGCTGCGCGCAGTGTCCCACCCAGCCTTACCATCAGTTCACCTCACATGATTATCTTGTCTAGAATAAATAGGAGTATACTATTGGTGTTGCTGGCTGGTTGGCCAAAGTCTACATACGCTACCCAGACAGCATAACTGGAGCTACTAACCTTATCAAAAAAGGAAATAAGTTTTCCTGTGTGTCTTATTCTTAGTGAACCTTAGCTGCAGATTATTCTCCTTTTCTAAATGCTCACAAGCTATTTAGTAACTCTCTCTACAACTTTGGTTTGGGTTGACATCATAGATTCACGTCCCCTAAAATTATTTGGGTGGCCAGCTGTTTGCTGGAAGTCCATGTTGAGCAGGGTGAGGGATTGCTCTGTGCCTCTCTGGCCGGGAATGGTTGCACGTGCCCCTGTATCCTTGTCACTCCCTATAATCTGCCCTCCCTCTGCCCTCCAAGAGCTCCATCTGTGGGCATGACAGCTAATTTTAAAAGCAATGACAGTAAAGGGCAAGAGGAGAGCTATAGGGTCCTGTGGGGCTTGTTGTAGGAAGACTTAACTAGTCCAGGAGCCCTGGAAAGACTTTTCAGAGAATGTAATACTTAGGCTGATGCCCAAAGGACAGGTGGGAGATCTGAGCAAAATTAGCAAATTGGTGGTTCTGGTAGAGGAAAGAACTATCATATGCTCAGTCTGTGTAATTCATAGAATCCTTTCTTTAAGAGTTGGGACATTTTCCCATCTCTGATCTTTGTAATTCCTCTGAGATGGCCAGCAGTTTCTCGCAGTCATTGCGGAATGTGACAGATGGTAGAACCAATTGTAGAGCCATATCAGGCACCATCCTGGTTTCTTGATAGCTCAGGGCTTTGGTTCTCCTAGTCACCTTCTTCCAGTGGCCAGTAAATGTTAGTGTAGGAGGCATCGAACTATAGCCCAGTAGTGGATACTTACTTAGCAAGAACGTCATATCTACCCAGAATGAGAAATAGTTATCTTCTGAGGATTGGGCTACACAGTATTGTTAGGAATGAACCAATAACTTGTCTGTAAATACATGGCTGAAGCTTTTGGTAACATGCAGTGTTCCGGTGGAGGTGATCTGCAGGAGGCAGGGTTGGGATTCAATGGCAGTCTGTGGAGGGGAACCCTTGTCAGTTCTGTGGCACTGTCAGGACAGAGCCTGGGAATGGAAGGGCAACGGCAGCCTAGAGCATGGGAAATAGAAGCCCAGAGAGGATTCTGTTTGGCAGTGCCCTTCAAAGGCCTGTCCAGGGTCCAGGAACTCCAGCACCCGGGAGCCAGCAGCAGGAAGTCTCCCTGTTGGTAGAGATGGGCACAGCATGTGTTTGAATAATCAAGCTCAGCCCTGGTCTGAGTGCATGCTCCCCGTGCAGCCTGCTGATTGGTTATCATTTGCCCACAGAGTGAAGATACTAGTCATTGGTCCTGAGCTCTCAGATCCATGAAACAGGCCATTTTCTCATTTTAAAATCTACAACTTGACACTTGTCTTGAGTTTTTTTCAGAGTTTTGTTCAGGCCAGGTGCAGCGGCTCATGCCTATAATCCCAGCACTTTGGAAGGCCGAAGCGGGCAGATTATTTGAGGCCAGGAGTTTAAGACTAGCCTGGCCAACATAGTGAAACCCCATCTCTACTAAAAATACAAAAATTAGCGGGGCATGGTGGCACAGGCCTGTAATCTCAGCTATTTGGGAGGCTGAGGCAGGAGAATCGCTTGAATCTGGGAGGCAAAAGTTGCAGTGAGCCTACATCATGCCACTGCACTCCAGCATGGGCTGGACTCTGTCTCAGAAAAAAAGGAAGGGGGAAGGTTGTTCCCCCTTTAAGATGCTCGGAGCTGTCTGAGCCTACCTAATGAGATCCAGATATGAAGCAACAGAACTCACCCCAGAGAATACTTTCTTGGGGACCCTTGGCATCACCTACCTCGTGAAACCTAGACCTCTTCCACTCCAAACTACACTTTCCATCCAGAAACCCAGACTTTGCTTTATTGAGAGAGGTGAGGGTTATGACTGCCATGAAAAAATCTAGAATTTTAGATCCTCAGCTATTAATTCTTGGCTTTCAACAAAGTGCCATTGTTTATATGATCATTTTTAGAACTGTAAACACCCGATAATGCTTGTCTTTATAATCTTGGTGGTATTTTAAAATGTTTCCTGTCTTGTGATTTAGAGATTCAGAACAAAAGAACTATTGATAAATGGATTCTTTGAAGACCTTTTTATGGGAGTTTTACCAGCTATTCTGGTAAAAGGAGAGTTTTTAATTACCGGAAGAGAGTGACTGTGTCCTTTTAGCTGGAACTCTTGCCAACTTAATTTATTTCATGGGCCCTGCTCAGTGACAGCCTCCTCCTCCTCCTCTCCCCAGTCATTGAGTTACTGCGGATTCTTGGCATGTGAAGATCTAACATTTTTAATTGAGAGCCACTCTAAAATAGTCTGTCCACACGTGGAAGAATTTGCATTCTGGATGAGATGCACATTTGAGTCATGGTAGATGTGAGGCTTATGGGGAGCCGGGGTGAGCATGTCCATGACTATGAAACTGAGCCCAGCCTCCACCCACAAATAACCCTGAACCTGCCAGTCCCCATAAACTCACCTGCTTAGCTGCCTCTTCTCCAGTGATGCCTTTTATGAGAGAAATGATGGCAGAACAGTGATATCGGCCAAGAACTCAGGGAAAACACCTCAAATGCTGTGGCCCTGCTCTGTTCACAAGTCAGAGACAGAGGCCTCAGATGTCATTGAAAGAAAGAAATGTCATGCCAGCGCTTTTAAGGCATGAATCAGAACACCTCTTCACCCCCATGTGGTTCAGTGCAAGCCCTGTGGAATCAGCACTGGAATGGACAGAAACCCATTGGGGTCCTGAATGCAGTGCCTTTGGCATTGGTCTGCAGCAGGAGGGTGTGGCCATGGCTCCCTGCCAGCCCCTCTCTGGACAGATGTCCTTGTTAGAAGGCCTTCTTCCCTTTGAATCCCAGTTGGCTTCTCCCACAGGGTATCCTTGGGACCTAGTGGTTCGCCACAGGGCCCCTAGAGGGAGTCTAGGTGGTCAGCCGCTACTATTCCTTTAACTGAGTTTCAGTTTCTTTTTCCTACCAGCTCTTCCTCTCCGAATATCTGCTAGTCTCTTAAAGGGACCAGGAGCCCATGTTGGGATTCTCCCTCTCTCCTTGCTTCCTGAGTACTCTACCTGTGAATGCTGTGCAACATTTGTGATCTCGTTAGGATGCTGGACTCATCAGAGACTCATCAGCTCTTTGTCACACTCTATTAAGCCACCTTCCCCACTGTTCCTTTATTTGCACAAGGATTTTTAAAATATCTTTACAAGAATATGGTTCTACACTATTCGGTTTTTGCTTTATTAGGCTTCATATTAAGTGCCTGTTAATTGATGGGCACTTAATTTGCATGCCAGTCTTTAATATTGCAGATGAAATATTGCTGCTGGAACGTTGTTATAGTGAAGGCGGTATCATTTCCTGTTGTCACTGTAACTTCTTCACTGTAGCTGAATTCCATAGTGTTCTGATGTGTTCTCAGTTATGATTGGGTGAAGTCTAGGGGTCCTTCCCTTTCCTCTTTTCCTGCCTTCTTTCTTTTGCAAAGGGGTTACTCACATCCTGCTGCACTCTTGCATTGTGTTAGTGCCTTTAGACTGGAGTTTCTGGATTATGGAATCGTTCTATATCTGCACTGTCTATACAGCACCGCTGGGAATGGGTGACGATTGAGTACTTGAAATGTAGCTAGTGTGACCAAGGAATGGAATTTTAATTTTAATTGATTTTAATTACATTTAAACAGCCTGACGTGGCTAGTGGATAATGTATTGGGCAGTGCAGCCTCAGGGTTTAGTTGAGGAAATAAGGCTTACCTGTGAGAAGAAAAAGAAGAAGAAGAAGAAAAAAGACTGCCCTGCTTCATTACTTAAGTGCCAGAATAAATGGTTGGTCAGAAGGCAGTCAGAGTGAGGCGTTCCACACTGGGTGTTTACTTCTGATCTCTCGGTACTGAACTCTGGTTTCTGACTTCTTACTGCTCTGCTGGCCCACTGTGAAGACAACCTCAAATCCAAGAAACCCTGTTCCTTTATTTCCCTTAGCCTAAGACCCACCACTCCTTTTATTTTCTACCAGCCAGTGGCAGCAGACCCCACTGATAACAAAATTGCGAACTTGAGCGCATTCGTTCTCTCTGGCCCTGGAGAACCAGTCTGTCACCAGCCACACTCTTACCCCCGTGGGAGCATTGGAGCCAGTCCCCTGTCCTCCATGCTTAACTGCCAGATGGTGGAGAAGACCATGTAATTAGCATCCCTGTCCTCTCCCTTTCAGGTGCCCTCTGCGCTGTCATCCAGGGTGATGGCACCCCTGAGCCACCACTCACCTGGTTATTATGTTTGCTCTGCGTCCTGCTGAGGATAGAGCCAGCTGCAGGCCACACTTATTTGTTGCACCCACCCCTGCTTCCCTGGCACACTAGCTCCTTCCAGGACACCAACTTTCTCTTCTCCTCCCTCCCCTTTCCTCACTCTTGAAGACCTGGCTCAAACATTCACTCACCTGCAGCTTTTGCCACTTTCCCCATCTTTTTCCCTCTCCCCACCCCTTGTGTGTATATTAATGTCTTCTCCAGGTTTCTGAAGAATGTTATTCATCACATTGCTAAACTTATCTCTTATTGTGGTTACTTGTGTATATGTGGCTCTCCTTATAATAGAAAGTAAATCCTTCAGGCTTGAGCTCTGTGTGATTGAGTCATTATTCCTTCTATGTTTTCAGCACAGAGCAGCCACTTTGGGTTGAGTCACTGTGTGGACTCAAGCAGAGCATTGGGGAATAGATGTAGGACGGGCCGTACTAACTGAAAGAATTGGGTCCCTGTGCAGAACACAGGTTGTTCTTACAGGAGCAGTAAAGCTGCTTGTGGTGAGCCTTCAGTGGCAGGACAGGCAGTTTTAATTAGATTCATTTGTTCCTAGGGAGGTCTCCGTAGAGCAGTGGAGAAAGGACATTTTAAGATTGGACTAATATGGTCGTAAGCGATACAGAGCATGGCATGTAATAGGTGCTCAGTAGGTTCTGAAAGAATGAATAAATGAGCTTAAGCCAACTGGTGTTGGACCACCCTGCCATTAGTAATAACATACATTGAGGCTGTAGAGTAGAGGGGTGAATTTAGAGTTGCTTTAGTGGTGCATGTAAGTATCTCAGCAGTGCATTTAAGTATCTCAGCTTCTCTTGATTGTCATTCTTTTTGGATATAAAAAATTTTTTCATACTTATAAATGATCACATATCTTAAGTTTTTTGAAGTGGCCTTGGTTTCACATTTCGACTATATTTATTATAGCATCAGGTTCCATATTTCTTAAACGTAGTACTGCTGCTGTACTTACATTGAACAAGTCACCAAGTTCTGTTAATCTTGCCTGAAAAATGCCACTGCTTTGACATGCTGGAAAACACAGGCAATAGTCTATTTCTCGCTGCTGTTTTTTTCTTATTTTGAAGAATCACCCTAATACATAGGAAAATCTTGACTTATCAAAGAGAAATTAGACTGTAATTATTGCATTGGATTTTTCACAATGTATGTTAGTTATGTATTGCTATATGACAAATTAGTTTTAGAGTTAGCAGCTTATAAAGCAACAAAAATTTATTATCTCATAGTGTCTATGGGTCAAGAAATCAAAAGTGGCTTAGCTGGGTGGTTTTATGTGTCTTTGCACAGTGACTGGCATGTACCAGGAAAGGGCTCTTATGAGTCTTGAGTCAGGATGTCAGCCAAGGCTGCTGTCATCCGAAGGCTTGACTGGAACAGAAGAACCCATTTCTAAAATTAGTCACTCACATGGCTGGAGGCAAGAGGCCTCAGTTCCTTATCACAGAGACTTCTCCTTCGGGCTGATTGAGTGCCTGCACATCATGGCAACAGCTGGCTTTCCCCAGAGTGAATGAGGAAGCCTAATGTCTTTATGACCTAATCTCCAAAGTCACACACTGTCACCTTTTCCATATTCTATTAGAAAGGAGTCACTAAATCAGATACCCATGGGAAATTATCCACCTCATGAAGAAAGAAATATCAAGAATTGGTAGAGCTGTTTCAAAACCACCCAGCATCATTTCTCGAAGAGTCACCTTGAGTGTTTAAATTAGGGTTCTGCTCTGGAGGTCTGTCCCTTTATTTTTTCCCATTTGCTAATCCTTTTTCTACTTGGCATAACAGTGGCCATTACCTAGTAGAAGTTGAGAAGTTTAGGTTGTACAGAATCCCACAGCCTTGTCTTGTTCTATCCTGTCTGTGTGTCTGTCTGCTGTCTGCTCTCTCTCTCTCTCTCTCCCCCCCCCCTCTCTCTCTCCCCCCTCCCTTTCTGTCTCCCCATCCGTCTGTCCGTCCATCTGTCTTGCTCTGTTGCCAGGCTGGAGTACAGTGGGTCGATATCGGCTCACTGCACCCTCTGCCTCCCGGGTTCAGGTGATTCCCCTGCCTCAGCCTCCCAGATAGCTGGTACTGCAGGCACACACCACCATGCCCGGCTAATTTTTTGTATTTCAGTATTGTGTTTTTTTATTTTAGTAGAGACAGGGTTTCGCCATGTTGGCCAGGCTGGTCTCAAACTCCTGACCTCATGATCCACCTGCCTCAGCCTCCCAAAGACTGCTGGGATTTTAAGTGTGAGCCAATATCCCTGGCCTCCCTTAGTCTTTTCAGAAACTCATATCCTTGGGGCATCTGCTTGTTGACAGCAGAACTTGACCACGTGTTATGTGTTGGGCTGCCAGTGATGATCAGAGATGGCAGTGAGTCCTTCCTTGAGTTAGGGCTGTTAGCCTCTGTCAGTGTTATCTGAGTTTGAGCTGGACGTGCAGTCCTGGTAGTGGACTTCTTTCATTTCCCACCCTGGGTCTTTGTTCTCCCCACTCATGTCTTATGTCTCTGTTCCACCACTGTGTAAGAGGCAACTGTGCACACACCTTGCCTCTGGTATTGACTGTGAGCTCCTGAGAGAGAGAGAAAAATGCATCTGGTTCAGTTTTATGTTCCTCCTTTTTGCTAGCACAGTGCATTAAGCACATTATCACTCTGCATTTTTGTTGAGTGTATGATTAGATGGTGAATCATACACTCAACAAAATGTGGACATGTGGAGAACGCAGGGATTTTAGGAGGGGTGGCAGCAATATAGGTTGTGGGACCCAACACAAAGGGAAAGGTGTAGCGGGCAGGCGTTGGTGTGGGGAGGTAGAATGTGAAGAGGATTGCGGGGTGCAATGGCTCACGCCTGTAATCCCAGCATTTTGGGAGGCTGAGGCAGGTGGATCACAAGGTCAGGAGTTTGAGACCAGACTGGCCAACATAGTGAAACCCTGTCACTACTAAAAATACAAAAAATTAGTGGTACATGGTGGCATGCACCTGTAGTCCCAGCTACTTGGGAGGCTGACCTCGGAGAATCGCTTGAACCCGGGAGGCGAAGGTTGTGGTGAGCCAAGATTGCTCCACTGCACTTCAGCCTGGGCAACTGGGTGAGACTCCATCTAAAAAATAAAAAAAAAGTGAAGAGGATGCAGCCTTGCAAATGTTGGAAGTAACAGGAAGGTGTGTGGGGTGGGGAGGCGATAGGACAGTGTGTGAGATTTTTTTTTTAACTCAGGCAGGGGAGGGATGAGTAGGCAGAGCACCAAGGATTTTCAGGACAGTGGAGATACTCTGTATGACATTATAATGGTGGATACATGTCATTATACATTTGTCCAAACTCACGGAGTGTACCCTAATGTAAACAGTGGGCTTCAGGTGATTTTGATGTGTGAATTGTAACAGGGTGCTACTCTGGTGCAGGATGTTGATAACGGGGGAGGCTGTGAATGTGTGGCAGTACGGGGTACGTAGGAAAATTCTTTGCTTTCTGCTCAATTTTGCTGTGACCCTAAAACTGCTCTAAGAAAAGTCTTTAAAAATGCATGAAATAGGATCCTGTCTCAGGATTAGGACAAGAACAGGCAGGAATGGAAAGAGTAACTATAGCTACTGTGGAGCAGGCACATGGTAGGCATGGTCCATATGCTGGCTTAGTTATTTTTTAGAGCAACTAAAGTAATATATATATATATATATAACTTACATATTTATGTGGTCCAAAAAACATTGGTCATCTGTTTTAATGCAGAGTGTTTACTGTAAGCCTGCAAGTGTGAGGGGTAATAGCTAAAACTAGAAATGTACTTTAGAATATGGAAGGTAAATACATGAATTAATTTAGCTGATAGTGATCAAACTGTGGAAGTCCCTGGCTTAGAACTTTTTGTCCACATGGACAGCTGGTTTACGTGATCTCGGGGTCACAGTGGCTCCCTGTGAAGGAAAAACACTATTTCCCAGCCCAGATATCATCTTTTTAGAAGAGGACCTGCCATTGTGGAAAATAAGAATAAAAGATAACAAATTAACCTTTTAAGACAAAGTCATAGGAGAAATGGAAAATTCTAGTATCTTGAGTTTTGAGTTGGAACTTGAAATTTATTTTACCACCTGAATACTGTTGATGGATTGTGTATTTTATAGACTTTGTGGGTGGCCATGGGACTCTAGTAACTGCTTGTGCACAGTTTATATGAGTAGGGCTGCTGGAGTTCCAGATGGAGGTCTCACAAACGGACCTTCAGATTACCACCTGTTTCTCAGTTTGGACACTTTATTTATTAGTGAGCTGCTGTCACTTATGGCTTGGGCACCTTATCTCGTTTTATGTCTTGGTGAAGAATTAGAAAATTCAGTGTGAAAGAAAAACATATGTAAAGCTAACAGAATCACCCCTGTTACACAATAACAATTTAGAACAATAGATTAATAACAGGAAGAGATGCTGAAAGTTCTCTTCAGCCTCGTCTCTGCTCTTTCTCCTCTGCCTTGTACAGTCAATCTATGAATAATATTTTCATTATCTAAGCAAAGCCACCTTAGTTAAATATTTAATTCTACTGGAGTCATAAACAGGGGTCAGAATATCACACATAGATTTTATGAAAGTAATAAAATGCTTCAGAAAGTACAGTGGCTCAGCCTGAGGCCACTGCATCTGATAAATTGGTTACACACCTTGTCATATGCTTCCTTACAGAATGACGGTGGCTGCTTATCTGTGTTTAAGCTTGTCATTTTGAGGAAGCAAAGATAAGACATTTTTGCTGTGTCTCTAAAATGCATGTGTAAATTATTTTTTATAGAGTAATGCTCTCTTTTCTTGGAACTTGAGAGAGAAGTGACATTTCCTGTGACAGGTGCTTGTAAACAGTAAGTGCTTGGTAAAGGTCGCCTCTCAGCTGTTGCCTACATGTTACATAAGAGAACCCCTTCATGTCTTCCATATTTGCAGCTCTATACCTTTGTGAGTTGCCTAAAAAATAACTCAAAGAGTTGTTTTTCTTTTTCTTTCTTTCTTTCTTTCTTTCTTTCTTTCTTTCTTTCTTTCTTTTTTTTTTGAGACAGGATCTCACTCTGTCACCCATGCTAGAGTGCAATTGTACAATCTTGGCTCACTGCAATTTCTGCCTCCCGGGTCCAAGTGATTCTATTGCCTCAGCCTCTCAAGTAGCTGGGACTATAAGCGTACATCACCATGCCCAGCTAATTTTATATTTTTAGTAGAGACAGGGTTTCACCATGTTGATCAGGCTGGTCTTGAACTCCTGACCTCAAATGATCCACCTGCCTTGCTTAGCCTCCCAAAGTTCTGGGACTACAAGTGTGAGCCACCACACGTGGCAGGTTTGTTTTTCTTATGCAAAATCACGCCTGAATGGTGTTAAAATTTTTATTTTGCTTTTCTTAGGATTTACTTTTTTTAAAAAATGAAAGTCTAGTTTATAAACAAAAATATTTAATGTTTCAAAAGGAAAAAAAAATGAAAGTAAGCCCAAAGAACTGATTCATTTTCCAGAGGTAATCACTACTAATATCACCCTTTCTGTGTCTTTTTCTATGCAGCTGTGTCATTGACTTTTTAAAAAAAAAAAAGAGATTACATTGTACTGGAGGGTAGACTGCTATAACAACTTTTGGTTTTGGGTGGGAATAAACACAAAAAGTCTTATCTCCAGCTCATTTCTGGGGAGAGTCAGGAGATGGGGGTGCTTGGCTCTACTACTTTTATATGGTTTTCCTTTCTTGATCTCCAGGACCTTTCCCATTTCATGAAGGGACATGGATGAGAATGAAGGCTGCTGAGTGGGCGGGGCTTATGGAGCCCGTGCGAAAGAGGCCTGATCACTTCTGGCCACGTTCCATTGGCCAGAACTTAGTCACGTGACTGCACCCAACTGCAAGGAAGGCTGGGAAATGTAGTCAAGCTGCGTGTCTGGGTAGAAAAGGGACACTTTTCTGTGGAACAACTAGCATGTTTATAACTCAATTGTATAAGCCATTTTGAAACTTTTTAAAAAAACGTTTATTTCAAATACATTTTTATATACTGGATCTGGTTACTTCTCTCCATCTCCACCATATTAAAAGCTCTTGCTAGAAACTCTGTCCAATTGTTCTCCCTCCTTCTATCCTGTTCCCTCACAGCAGCCACTGTGGTCCTTTCAAAGACTGAAGCCACATTTTGTCACTCCCCTGCTTAAAACTTTCCAGTGCTTCTCCCCAGATAGTCGGGATAATCCACCCTCTCCTGAGGCTGGCTTCTGTGGTCTTTGACCCTACCAGATCCCACGGTGCCCTGCACGGACTCTGCCTCCCTCCGTTACGCAGGGCTTGCTGTCAGCCTTTCCTGGAACTCTCAGCCCCATGCACCACTCGGCCTCCTTTCTTCAGGTTTCAGCTCTAGTGTCTTTCCGCCATTGAAGCCTTTCCTGATCACTCACCCATGAATGTTTCTCTCCCCAGTTGCTTTTTCCCTCTCCCTCTACTCAGTTGCTTTTGTTTAACTGTCATATTGTCTTCAGAGCACTTGCCACCATCAGAAATTATCTTGCTTGCCGTTTGCATTATGTATTTATAGTCTGTCTTCCAACTACTAGATGATGGGTTGCTTGAGGCAGGAACTCGGTCTTGTTTACATCTCTTTCTCCAGATAACATGTCTGGCACGTCATGGCTACTCAGTAAATACTTGTGGAATAAAGAAATGTCATTACAGGTTCTCCATGCATTAAAATTTTTTAGAAATGGGGTGTTGTGGCTAGGCATGTAATCCTAGCACTTTGGGAGGCCAAGGCAGGTGGATCACCTGAGATCAGAAGTTCAAGACCAGCCTGGGCAACATGGTGAAACCCCATCTCTACTAAAAGTACAAAAATTAGCTGGGCATGGTGGCATGTGCCTATAATCTCAGCTACTTGGGAGGCTGAGGCAGGAGAATTGCTTGAACCTGGGAGGTGGAGGTTGCAGTGAGCTGAGACTGTGACACTGCATTGCAGTCTGGATGATAGAGTGAGACTCTGTCTCAAAAGAAAAGAAAAGAAAAGAAAAGAAAAGAAATGTGTGTTGCTATGTTGCCCAGGTTTGTGTGCAGTAGCTACCCACAGGCGTGATCATAGCATACTGCAGCCTTGAGCTCCCAGACTCAAGTGATCCTCCTGCTTCTGCCCCTCCCCAAATAGCTGATACTACTTCAAGTTTTGAAGCATGTGTAAAAAATACTCTAACAGTGACATCGTTTGAACTGAGCAGGCCATGGAAGCATCAGATGATGAGCAGCAGGGTACAACTTACTGTGAGAACCAGAAAAGAGCCTTGGCCTACATAAAATCCTGTGCTAAAGAAAGAACCCTAACTCCTAGCCTGTGAGTGTTCCAGAGATGGATAGAGCAATCCCTGCAGTGCTCCAGGGAACAGGGAACAGCAGCTAACCCCCAATGCTTCTGTAAGCACTTTGGGATGCCCGTTGCTATAGTAGGGTATTGTTTTAGTTATCCCTAACTTGCCTGGTATTACTTTACGTCTCTTAATCCTTTCATGAAGGCTGGCAAACACATTCAGTCCTGCCAACCTTGAAAGCAGGCCATGTTTGAAAGAACATTGGCACAAACGAGATGAGAACATCATCTTTACCGTATTTTTGTTCTTTACTGTATTATGGGGACACTGTGCTTGCCACATGGGTGGTCTTGTGTTGGGAATACGTGGTTGGATGGATGGTTGAGTGGATGGAAAACTCCTGGAGTGTAAAGTCTCTCAAGGATATATGTCCATTGCGTGGATATATGTTTGATCTTTGCAGCTAATTGACAAAGGTCCACCACCCTGTACCCTCTGTGTTTTATTTTTGCCTTGCCATTGTTCTCTTCGACATTATATAATCATTGAGGTTTTCTTGCCCTCACCTACATCTTGAGGTGTAGATTAATTTCAATATGTAGATTAATCTACATATTGGGTAGATTAATTTCATATTATTGCTTTCTTGCTCTATCAGCCATTGTGTTCTTGGGAACTCCACCCTGAGCCATTTTTTATTCTCCCTCTTTTAGGCTAAGTTTCTGTAGACCTTGGTTATAACTGCCAACTCTACATTGATAACTTCTAATTCTCTGACTCAGACCAGACGTTTCTCCCCATTTCGTGATCTATTTTTTTCCATCTGATTGCTTCATAGACACCTTGGACACAGTCCCCTCTTTCAGTTTATGTTGACAGTCCATGATCCAAACTAGAAAGCTGAGTTATCCTGGACTTCTGCCTACCACCTTCTCCTAAGCCATCTCACCTGTCCTGAATGTCGTAGCCCTTAAGTACTACTCTAAGCTGTGGTAGAGTCCTATACTGCTGGGCTGCTTGTCGCCTTCAGTGGAGCCTGAAGCATATTCATGCCTGTATTTCAAGGCTTCGGGTGTAGGAGCTTCTTAGGAAATTTCGGAATGAATGAAGAAATGATGAATAAATGAACAGGTGATTGATTTCTGAGACACTTTGGGGTGTTTTCCATTTAGGATGGTTTTTATTTCTTTTTACTGGAACTAAGGAATTATTTTTGCTTGTTGATTCCAATATTTTAAAAGCACTATAATTTTGAAATGTTTTATGACATTAAATTCCTTTTTATTGCAGGTCACATAAAAATGTCAAGGGAGGAATTATTTATTTGTGCAAACTTGACACTTGGACCTTTAGATAGTTTTATGTGTGTGATTGTATTCTTGGTACAGCTGGGAAATACTGACTTTAAATGTCAGGAGTAATTGATCTTAGTGACCTACTTTGAATTAAACTTGGGCTTAATTTACTTGGATGCTGTAAGTTTCTAGAGTTACAAAATTTTAGAGCTGGAATATTGCTTTTCGAACTTCAGTGTGAGGAAGAATTGCTTACGCTTGAATCGATTTATTCTGTATCCCAATATGGACTGAGTAGAAATCAATGACTTTAATATTGGATGGGAGAGTGATTCATTGAAGATCAGTTTTTTAACCTCTTTTTTGTTCCTCTTCTCACAGGGGGAGTCCCGTATTCTCAGAGTAAAAGTTGTTTCTGGCATTGATCTCGCCAAAAAGGACATCTTTGGAGCCAGGTATGTTGGCTTTGTTTTTAATTCTGTGGGCTTCTGAAAAATGACAAGCAGTTTTCAAATTCAGGTGCATGTCACAATCACCTGGAGGACTTCTTAAGACAAAGTTGGCTGGGCCCCACCTGCAGGGATTCTGATTTAGTGAGTGATGTTGGTCTAGCTGGTTCTAGGACCACATTTTGCGCAGGAGTTCTGGACTTAGCATCACAACAGTAGTTAACAGGCTGGTTCTTACATGGACTGATTTCATGAGATCAGCTTCTGATGTTGTCTTCTCAGTAGAAAAATACAGTTTAGGACTATAGCTGTGCTTATTTTAATACTTAGAAAAATTTCTAACTTAGGAAAACATAAAAGTGTCATTTTGTTTATAGGAGAACTGGATATTCTTGACATGTATAATCTGAATTAAGAGATTTGGTGATTTGAGGCAAATGTGGTGATTTTGTGGCGTTTCTAGAAGCACCAGGAGGGAAGCATCCAGATCTTTCTGTGTGTTTCAGCTTTTTTTCAGTATTGCACTTCATATTCCTGTATCTTTAAATCAGCCCTTTCATTCCTATTGGCTCTCAGCAATGTGCTGCATGAAGTTATTGGACTGGGAGCAGGGTGAGGGTGGAGCCACCGGGCTCTAGAATTTAACCTGATTTTGGAGACCAACGATCTTTTGAACTTTAGACCTAGAATGGACTTCAGTGATCTTCTAGTCCAACTTTTCCATTTTATGGTTGACAAAGTTTAAATTCAGAAAGGTTACACTACCTGTGCAGGTCACGTGGGCAGTGGCATTTGAGGAGTGATGGGAACACACCTCCTGCTTCTACCCAGTATGTTTTTGTTTGTGGCACGGTGGCCTGAGAACACTGTAGGGTTTAATATTGAGGGCAGGTGACTGGTAAGGAGAGCTCTAGCCTCTGGATTCTCCCTGTCAGTACCCTGTGCTGTGGCCCTTGGTGACCCCCAGGCTTCAGTGCCCCTGCCTGACACTGCAGACCCTCTGTAAAGAGGACCCTTTCTAGCTAGCTAGCTGTTCCATCCCACACACCCCCACATAAGCCTTTTGCTGCCATTGGTAAGCACGCCTCTAATTGTCTCACCTGTGCTAGATCATGCATGATTGCGCTTTGTCTATTAAAGCAATTGCTAAGTTACTAGAATGGCACCAAGAGAAATTAGAAAAAAAAAATCCAAATGTTCGTGAAATATTTTTTATAAAACCATAAAGGTACTTAGAAGTGCTTCAAGTAACTAATGGAGGCTTAGGTCTCTGAGTTGTGTCACAAGGAACCTTATCCACAGGGACACTGACATTAGCCTGTGCTGCTGGTAATGTCAGAAGGAAGCAAATCCCACCTGAATGTGCTCTCCTGCATGACTGTGAAGTCACACTGAGTGGTTCACCCTGTGCCTGCACTCATGCAAGGGTAAGCCAGGTCTCTAGGCATGGGCAGAAGTATCCGTGCTTCCCTTCTCTTCCCTTGCAGAACAGCAGTTCCACCTGCTTCCATGAGTCTGGGCTCTTCTCACCCAGGTGAAATACTGTTTCCTAAAACTCACAACTTTGCTGTCTACCAAAACCCACCTTATGCCCTGCCTTTCCATGAAGCCTTTCAAAAAAAATTTTAAGAAAGAAAATTGGATGATCCCATATCATAGCCCGTGTGTCTTTCCTCTCCTAATCCCTCTTAGCGGCTGTAGTGGGCGCAGTATCACTTCCGCATTTGCAGATGCATTACCTGGTGGTTTCCTGGTATTTCTTTCGCTTGCCTCTATTACTAGATTAGAAATTTACTGGAGATAGACGTCTTTTTAATATCTTTTTCTCCTACTGCTTAACATATAAAGCACCAAGGGACAAAAAACCCACAAAAATTATCTTTAAAAATGTAAACATTAGCATGCCGACCAGTAGTGGATTGTGCTCTTATGTTAAAAATACCTATTTTCACTCTCTCCAGTGAAATCTATAGTGCCGAAGGAGGAAGCTGAATTTAGAAAATTTGAGGAATTTCTTTTTAAGTTTGGGTTTTTATTTTGTTTTATCCAAACTCCTTCATTAAAAAAGAAAAGAAAAGAAATTGATTCATGTTGTATTTCTAAGCCAGTTAAGTAAACTTAAGGTGGAATTGGTAGTGGAATTCGGCTCCAAATCTTAGAAGAGCAAATTTGAACCTTGAGTTTTTACTGTTTAGATGATAACCGGCAGGATCATTTCTAAGGGACACAGTGGAAAGGAATATTAATGAAATTAATTAGAAAGATAAATAGTATTGTGGCCAAATGGACCAAGTGCCGGAAAATGCATCAGAAACTCTGAACCCTGGTTCTGGTCTTCATTTTCTTAATTGGTAAGTAGATGTGCACACATCCCTCCTTTCCTCCTTCCTCTGAAGTGCTGTAGTTCTTCAAGGAAGCATTTGCCAGTGGGTCTGAGATGGAGTGTAAGGTGGCAGTGTGGGTTCATGTCATCTTAAAATTTTGCCAAATGACCTGCATTATCCCTCCATACTATCTTGGGCAAATCCCTTAAAACCACTCATGCCCCCGTATACTCGTGTAAAACAAGGGTAACAGTTTCTTTTTAACCGGCATGTGAGGAAGAACCCCAAAGCAACTTCCATTGGCGGCAGCTCTGTCATGTTTTACAGTAGCAGTCATAGGGTAGGAGGTTTGCTAGCGTCTTCTCTGGCGTCCACCATCTCCTTCAGAGCCCTGGGCCACTAGCATGCTTTTTCCTCAAGTCTCTTCCCTGAGTATTCCCCCAACCTCTGCGCTTGATCAGATGCCTCATTCTCCCTTGGCAGCGAAAAGGCTGGGTAGGCATTGGAGCCCTTGCTGTAGACAGGATAATGAGTGGAAGAGGAAGGACATTTTCATGAGAGGCATTTCAGAACCTTTAAAGAGGTAGAAATCCTGTAGACACTGATTTTTTTTTTTTTTGAGATGGAGTATCGCTTTATTGCCAGGCTGGAGTGCAGTGGCATCATCTCTGCTCACTGCAGCCTCTGCTAGCCAGGTTCAGGTGATTATCCTGCCTCAGCCTCCCGAGTAGCTGGGACTACAGGCACGCGCCACTACGCCCAGCTAATTTTTTTTTGTATTTTTAGTAGTGACAGGGTTTTACCATGTTGGCCAGGATGGTCTCATTCTCTTGACCTTGTGATCCACCTGCCTTGGCCTCCCAAAGTGCTGGGATTACAGGCATGAGCCACTGCGCCCAGCAGCTGATGTTTAAAATCAGGGATTTGCATCTCTGGGACTCCAACTCCTTTGTTTCCAAGGGAGGTTCCCTGGGTCACTTGGCCTGAGGTTGGGAAGGGGTGGTGGTTGGGGGCAGAATGCCATGTTTAGGGATGTGGGATGGTCGGGCGGGTGATGATGGCAGGGGTGGAGCCCGTCATCTCTCCTTGCCCCTCCGAGGTGGTGATGGAAGCTGTCTACAGCTCCAGCTCAGAGGCCGGGGGTTTCTGGGGCCCCAAGTGCAGGGCCTCCCTTCCAGCTGGAGGTGGCCACTTCGCTCTTGAGAGGCCAATACCTGAAATGCTCTTGTCCTTTTCTGCTCTCTCTGCCGCAGTCCAGTGCTTAGGAGCCGAGATCATTTTCAGCTCCTTCCAACCAAGTCTCACTTTATTAAAGGAGCCTTTGTTCAGAGCAGGTTGGATAACCGAGCTGCGGCTCTGCTTGAACGTCTGAGCAGTTGGCCCACGTGGGAAATAGCAATGGCAGAGAAAGATGCTTCCCTTTGGACCATACCTTGAGGACGCAAAAGAGCAGTCATATAATCTGTCCTCTAAACTGGGATGCTTTTGTCCAGAATGAATGCGACATCGAATGGGACATCAGGGCGTAAGATGCAAATTGAGACTACAGTCACCCTAGGTTAGAGACATCCAGCCTTTATTATCCATACCATGGGGGAAAAAATGGAATGTGATTTTTTTTTTCCCAAAACAGCTTTAAAAAAATGCTGAGCAAAGAAAAAAGCACCCTTTTTAAAAAGCAGGCCTTGGTGGGGCGCAGTGGGTCACGCCTGTAATTCCAGCACTTTGTGAGGCCGAGGTGGGCAGATCACCAGAGGTCAGGAGTTTTAGACAAGCCAACACGGTGAAACCCTGTCTCTACTAAAAAAAACTACAAAAATTAGCCCAGTGTGGTTACACATGCCTGTAATCCCAGCTGCTCGCTACTCAGGAGGCTGAGGCAGGAGACTCTCTTGGACCTGAGAGGTGGAGGTTGCAGTGAGCCGAGATCATGCCACTGCACTCCAGCCTACGAAACAGAGTGAGACTATCCCCCTCCCCCCAAAAAAAGAAAGCAGGCCTCATGTAGAGTGCTACTAAGACATCAAAAGGGAAGTAAAACCCTGCTCAAAACAAGCCCACGTGGGGTGGCCACAGTGCACCCTTGTGAGCCTGCATCCTGTTTCTGCTGTCCCCCTTTCCCAAAGATGTACCCTGCTCTAATCTCACCCTGATCTGGCGACTCCTCCTGTGGCCTGTCCTGTGTTCACCAGCTGGGTCCTCCTGTCCTCCATCACACAGGCTGCTGCTCTGGCCCCCAGCAGACCTCCTCCTGTCTCTGGCGTGCCCATGACACCTGAGACGCACTGTGGGCACTTCTGTCAGTGAGGTTGACTTGTTTTATACTTAAGAATTGTTTCTTTCTCCTTAAATTCGATTTTTCTCCACTGATGACTATGATTCTATTTTATTTATTCATTTTTATTTTCTGGGACCCATTATAGCACCTAGCAGGTCCTCAAGAAGTTTTTACCAAAAGATCGCATGAAGTGAGCTCGTTCCTCCTCCTTCCCTTCTTCCCTCCCTTTCCCATTCCTTCACTGGAAACTCATATTTGCTAAATGTGCCACGAAGTGGCCACCTTTTGCCTTTGCCTGTGTTTTCCCCTCTGCCTGGTGTCTGCTCACATTCTTTCTGGCAGCTGCCCACTCATCTGTCAGGGCCCAGATTGGGTGGCAGCGCTCCTGCTGAGGCCCCTGCCCCCCTTATCACTGCAACCCGAGAGGACAGAACACTGCTGCTCCAGGAGCTGTGGTGGGTCTACCGGTTCCCTCCTCCTACAGCCTCATTGTCTTAGTGGACTTGGGAGGCTCAGAGGCTGCAGCCCTGCCTTATTGCTGTTTGCAGGTCCAGAAATCTTGGCATATGATCATTGCCTGATAAACTGCTTGAATTCATTAAATGGAATGTGATACTGTGTGCTGTGGCAGCTGACGGCCAGCCTGAAGGAAGGGGTACTTTTTTCTCATTGTCATGTGGTCTCATTGGCTCTTCAAGCATCTCTCCCAAGCATCCAGGAGAGGTGCTTATTTCTCATTCTCACAAAGGCTCTTTGTGGACCAGCACAGGAGGCCTGCTTAGGGGTTGGATGAAGGGTGAGCCTAGATAGAGGAGGTTAAGGGAAGCAAGGTCAAGGCTGAGCTCAGAGAAAAGAATCTGGGGAGTCATTGGGATGACAGACAGGGAACGGTCCCCATTTGATGCTGATGTTTGTGCAAAATTACTACTTTATACCCTACAGAGGGAGCACACTCTCTTGTGGTAGGTCCCAGAAACTTCTCCTTGGGGTACATGAGGCCCAGCTGGGATTGGGCACAGAAGGTCATGACTCTGCTTCTGACCCTCACCTTAGGGGTCAGGACAGAGCCAAGGACATGGGTGATGGGCTGGGGGGACACAGGCACCATGGAGTGCCTTGGCCATCCTTGCGTAGAGGAGAGGTGCAGGTGGCAAGGCAGGCACCAGGCAGGTGCTGACAGCGTCAGGAACCGAGGCAGGTCGAGGAAACAGAGGCCAAAACAGCAGCAGGAACCGCAGGCTCAGCAGCCCACTGACTCTTCCGGATGTGTCTCAGACACTCCGTGGCGGGGCAGGGACAAGTCCTGGTGTTTGGCCATGATGAAGTATGTGGTTACGGTAGGTGAGTTGTGCTTTCTTAATGTGGGTGTAGGGAAGGAGGGTAGTGAGTTTCAGCAGCTCATTTTTGTTGAGCACTTGCTATGCGCCAGGTGGGGTTTGAACTATTTACATAGGAGTTCTTTGGGTCCTCCCAGCAAAGTCCTGTGCAGCAGGCACTATTGTTCTTTCCCTTTTGCAGATAAAGAAACTGAGGCAAGAAAGGTTTAGTAAGCTGTAGAGCTAGGTATTGAGCCAGGGCCTAACCTCTTCATAGAAATTAGAGACTGTTAGTTGAGTGCTCACAGGTTGGCCGACAATGTGTATGGAACCCAGTGTAATGTCATTAGGTTCTGCCTAAATTTTGTGAAGAGGGAATTTCCATTTGATAAGTAAGAAAATTGAGAAGTTATCATCAGCCCGAGATCAAACCAGGCTATAGGGAGTGGTGGGACCCATTTAGTTCAGATTTATGTGACTTCTGATGCTATGCTCAGTGAACAATCAATACTCTTCTCAGAGGATAAAAGTTCGAGAATTGCTGGCCGGGCACGGTGGCTCATGCTAATCCCAGAACTTTGGGAGGCTAAGGTGGGTGGATCACGAGGTCAAGAGATCGAGACCATCCTGGCCAACATGGTGAAACCCCATCTCAAATAAAAATAGAAAAATTAGCTGGGCGTGGTGGTACACGCCTGTAGTCCCAGCTAGTCAGGAGAATCGGTTGAACCCAGGCAGTGGAGGTTGCAGTGAGCCAAGATCACACGACTGCACTCCAGCTTGGTGACAGAGCGAGACTGTCTCAAAAAAAAAAAAAGAAAAATTGGATGGGTCATTGGACTAGGTGGGTCATTGGAGTGGATGACTTAGGGTTCCTCCAAAACCCTGAGATTTGATTTTTTTTTTTTTTGGTACCTTTTTGTGTTAGCAGATTTAAAGAGCTGCCCATTTTATTTGATAGTAGCTGACTAAGCTTTTTGAATTGGAGTATCATCAACTATTATTAGATTTAGAATAGGTATATTTTGCTAAGTAACATCTTAAAGTTTTTCTTTTAAACAGGATATAGCTTTTCAGATTTCAAACCATTCCTTCTCAGTAAGCTGAAGACATTTAACCTTTTGTCAAAGGCTTAGCAGTCATTAAATAGGGTCATTTTGATGCAAGTTTTTAAATCTAACCTCCCTCCCTTTTTCTCCTTTATTAGGATCAGTGTCTTCACTTGAGGTTACCTAGGATGGATTTGAGCCTATAAAGCCACTTCTTAAAACTTAGCAATGTTGGCTGAGACAAACCAAGTACAGAATTTCCTGCTTCCGTAAAGAAGGTTGCAAGACATTCGTTTCACAGTTGCTCCTTTGTTGTGTGATGAGCCACTGGCATTAAACCTGCTTGGGTTGCTATCAACTTTTCTTTTGGGAGCTGGTGACTTGAAATTTAAAACATGCAAGGGTTTAAGGGTATTGGAGGGACATGGCTGAAAGTCCTTTGGCCACCCGGTGATTGAACGTGATGGGGACCCAACCTGGTATAAGGATAGCTCTTTGACACAGCTCGCGTCAATCCCTTTTACCTAGGTTTAAGCTGTTAGCATTTTGCTATGTTTGTTCCATCTCTTTTTTCCCTGAAGTATTCAGAAGTGAATTACAGACATATGACATTTAGTCCCTAAATACTGAAGTCTATGCCTCTAAAAAACAAGAACCTGTTTCTATGTAACTGTACTACTGTTCTCACAAAATTAAGACTAATTGCCTAATGGACTCTATTACCTGATCCATTATCTGAATTTCCCCAGCTGACCCTAAAATGCCTTTTACAGCTGGACTGTTTAAACCAGAATTCAATTGAGAATTCTGTATTGCATTTAATTGGTAGGTCTATTAAGACTCTTTTAACCTAGAATAGTGATAAAGGATTTTTCTTCTTGGTCACTTTGCAAGCTGGAGACCCCCACAGCCGGCAACACCCCACCAGGCCTCACTCTCCATGCTAGGGTGTCCCTGCTCACCTGTGTAATAGTTTGTACCTGTGTTCGGTGGTTCCCGAGTTCTTGCATGACACCCAAGAAGAATGAAGATACGCTGGCCATTGAAGACTGAGGAGGGCAGAGTGAAATTTTACTGTGCAATGGGATAGGTCTCGGTGGAAAGGGGCCACAGTCAGGTGCTCCTCTTCTTCCCATGTGGCTGGGCCCAGGGCTTTTTATGGGCTCAGAATAAGGGAGGGGCAGGCCACATTTGATCTGTTAAAAGGTATTATTCAGAAAGAATCAACTGGGCAAACAGGGATCAGACGTGCTCACTCTGAGTCTTGGGTTTCATTCAGGACCAGCCTCCAGTCTTTCAGCCTTCAGGCTGTTTTTGGCTGGAAGGTGGGGTTTCACCAGGGACCTGCCCCTATCTGCCAAGGCATTTGGCTGCCTCCTGTCACTATCAATAGTCCCTTCCCTTCGATGACTTGTAGGTGGGTTGTTTCACTTACCATATTCCATGATGTCCTGGTGGCATCATCAATGAATGAACGCGTCTTTTCCCCGTGTTTGTTGTGCAGTACTGCATATTAGAAGTAAAGGCTTGATCAAATTTGAGGCAGGAGTGGGTGAGACTCCACGAGACTGGAGGGACATAATGAGTGGTTCTGGGGGTAATCAGTGATTACAATTCATCCCTGGGTAATGTGGGGGCAGTCGGATCCCGCCACTGTCAAAAATTACATTTTCCCTCCCCCAGTGACCAGAAAGTAATGAGGGAGGGGATGTTTTGGCACTATATGCATGCAAATTTTAAATATTGATTAACTTTTTCTTCCAAAAGGATTGGAAATACTGTTTTTGTCTCTCTTTGCCCTGCTTTGAAAACATTGTACAAAGTAAATCTCCTTCTTTTACTAATGGAGACATTTCTGAAAGAGGTTGAACATATGTTAAAGGCTTCTTGCTCAACTGTAAGCCCTTCTGGATCAAGGGTCAGACCAGAGTTTGCAGACAGTTGGTCCCTGTGGACCAGACTGAATCCACAGATGTGTTTGTTTGGCCTGTGGAGCACTAAAACAAACAAACAAAAAATACAAATCCTGAGCCAACATTTGGGGGATCCTATATTATGATATGGTAATCCAGATTTCGAGGTTTATGGGAGGTCTTGGCAATCTAGCCACATCAGGCCTGCATCTGTGTGGGACTGCATGGCTAGAGATGTGTGCTGGGCGTACCCATTAGGTGGGACTGAGCCCTTTTGGCCACCAGGGACTGTACACCTCCTCTTGTTTTCATGCGGCTGGTTTCCCTTACTGACCCGTGGCTGTGAGGCCCCTCGGGGTACAGGCTGACCTTTGGGCTTGTCCTCTGCACTGTTTCTTTGTTAGCATTTAGAGCTGACTTCTCCTCTTTCTTCCCCATTGAGGAGCAGCACCTTACCCTGTGCAAAGTCTTTGTTTGTGATCTGCAGGCTCTTTGCAGAGCTACATTTCTCTCCAGAGGCCTTGCTGGGCAGCCTTCGCCATCTAGGGCATTGCCGAGAATCACGTCAACACTAATGGCCCTTGGGCCAAGAAGTGTTTGTCTTAAAATCCCTGCACCAAATAGCTTGTGCAATTACTCCTGTGAGAGCCCCAGAGGATCTAGCTCTTTGGCTGTTTGTTCTAGTTGTATTCCTCCTCACCCCCCAAACCCGAAATGACATTTAAGGATAGTAATTCTCTCCCCCAAGTATAAATAAAAATGTCTTTATTCCCTAACAACCACACAACTGTTTACAATTTTTGTGTTTATCTCCTAGTCTTTAAGTATATGAATGCACGCAACATCCTTTAAAAATCTGTCAATCCCAGCCTCCACAGCACCCAGCCCGCCAGGCTTCCCAGCGGGAAGCATTGGAAGTGGCAGATGGGTAAACGCACAGGGCAGGCGAGGCTCCGTTCTATGTTAGGCTTGCTGTGCTGTATAGCCAGGGCCACAGTAATGGATCTTTCTAATAATCTGCAATCACCATGTTCAGTATACACTAAGTGAGCATGCAGGGAATATACGATCAGTTTAAAAACATTTCCATATGAGCTTTTTTCTCTCTCCCACTCCACTTTTGGTAAATAACAGGGCAAACTAGACAGTGTGCTCGCTCGTGCGCTCTCCCTCCCTCCCGTGCTCTCTCCTCACTTTCCCTGCGTCCTTTCATCTTCCTGTCCCTGTCTCCTCCCTCCTTCACTCTCTTTCTCTCTCTCTCCCCATCTTCCTTCTTTGCTTCATCCCTCCCCCACCATCTCTCTCTCCCCTACCCTTTTTTAAAAGAGACAAGAGTCTTGCTCTGTTGGCTAGGTTAGAGTGCAGTGGTGCAGTCATAGCTCACCATAACCTCAGACTTCTGAGTTCAAGCAGTGCTCCTGCCTCAGCCTCCCCAGTAGCTGGGAGTACAGGCACACCACCATGCCCAGCTGATTTCTAAAAATTTGTATAGAGATGTGGTCTTGCTGTGTTGCCCAGGTTGATCTCAAACTTCTGACCTCAAGTGACCTTGGCCTCGGCCTCTCAAAGTGCTGGAATTACAGATGCACACCATTGTGCCCAGCCAGACAGGCCACTTTTCTGTAGCATTCCCGGATGTTGTGAGATTAGTAAGAGTCCCTGCTGCAAAACGTTGTTCACTTTGCCTTGACTCCTGACGCATGAATATTTGCTGTTACCAAAGACACCCTTGCTCTACCAAAGTGGAAGGAAAACTCTCAGACTTCTTGCCTTCATTTTCTTCAGTGTAGATTGATGCTGGGGTCACTGATTCTGTAGAGCAGAGAATCTGATGTGTTTTTAGGAAGTGGAGGGTGTCTGACACATAGTAGGTGTTTGACAAATTTTGTTAATCTGGTAAGAGTGGAGCCTGAGAAAACTGAAAAATTAAAAAGCCACTGAGGAGTGCTGGGGCCGTGTTTTGACATAAATACAAAGGCACCAAAAGGGGCAGAAATATGAGGCCGATTCTGGGGCTGGCGAAGTTTGGATCCCCTGCCTGACATTGCGTCCGGAGCCCCTGGCCCCTTCCTGCGCCGCTCCCCCAGCCACTGGCCCGTCCTCACTCCTTCCTCTCCTTTATCCTCTGCTGTCTTCGCCCGTGCCCCCACTCTCGTGCCCTGACTCTGGAGTCTTTGTCTTAAAGCACTCTGTTTGTCTCACTGTCTTCCTCTGTTTTCCTTTTCTTGTAGGGGGTGGGGAAGGGTAGAAAGAGTGTAAGAAGCTAAAGTATGAGGAAGGGAAGGTTGCCAGCTTGAGATGAGTCAGGAATGAAAGCAGTTCTGAATGTGTAAGACAATGAGGAAAATATTTATTTTACAAAAATTGAACTACCAACCAAGCGTTCAGGAACACAGCCAGAAGGTGCTATGTAGGGAGAGGTGTGCACTAGGATATGGAGCACGATTGCCGGTGTCCCCACCCCAGGAGGAAGGGACTCGTTTCTCTGCCTGTTAATGGTTCTTCCCATGGTAGACAGTGAGGGCTGGCTCTCCACCCCATCCTCAGTGGGTGAGCCTTGGGAAGGCTGTGAGACTGGTGATCTTGGGGCCTGCTAGGCATCTGTGTTATTGAAGAAAACAGTGTCCCTTCTACCTAAAAGTTATGCACCATCTAGGGCTGGGTGCGGTGGCTCACGCCTATAATCCCAGCACTTAGGAAGTCCGAGGCAGGCGAATCATGAGGTCAGGAGCTCCAGACCAGTCAGGCCAACATAGCAAAACCCCATCTCTACTAAAAATATAAAAAATTAGCCAAGTGTGGTGGTACACACCTGTAATCTCAGCTACCTGGGAGGCTGAGGCAGGAGAATTGCGTCAACCCGGGAGGCAGAGGTTGCAGTGAGCCGAGATTGCGCCATTGCACTCCAGCCTGGGCGACAGTGCGAGACTCTGTCTCAAAAGAAAAAAAAAGCACAATCTTGAATCCATTTGGGAAACATCTTTGGAACTCCAAAATGTTGTCTTTCTCAGATATGTATCACCTATGTTGTATTCATTTTCTAAGAAACATTGTCATCGACTTTATAAAATTGCTGAAAAATTCTATTGGGGGAGAAGCCTGGAAGCTAAGATTTTAAAGATTATTTATAAGTTAAGTGAACTGGCAGATTCTTAATGGTAAATAAAACTTCTCGTATGTGCTATCCGTAGTTATCTAAATGAGGGGCTAGCAAGCTTTTTTATTTATTTTCTTTTACCTTTAAAGGGCCAGATACTAAATAGTTGAGGCTTTGCAGGACTTATAGTCTCAGACATAGCACAAAAGCAGCCTTGGGCAATGTATAAACAAACGGGCACGTCCATGAGCTGATGGTCCATGAGCCATAGTTTGCCAGCCTCTGATGTTATAAGCCATTGATTTTCTACAACATATATTTAGAACTGGGAGTGTCAGTGTTATTTTGTCATGATTTTCAGATTAAACTCTTTCATAAAGCTGCTAGTTGGTCAATGACAGACTGATTCTGCTAGTATTGACTTTTTGGGTCAGGAAATGGGGTTCCTAGATAGTGCAGTAGCTTTTTATTTATTTTCTTTCCTGTTCAAGGGCAACATGCTTAAAATACAGCTTATGAAGCTTTGGGATATTCACTGTAAATTTTAAGGTCTAAAAATGAATGCAGTTGTAAAATGTTTTTGCCTTAGAGAAAAGTTTCTTACTGCTTTGTGTTATAAATACATGAAAAATAATGATGAACTAAATGCATGCAAGCAGATGCAGACATAAATTAGTGTATTGCAATTAAAATATTGCACACTGTCCCTACTGAATATTCGTTAGACTTCTAATCTTAGTGTAAGTAATGTTTAATAAGGAATCTACAGTGTGTAACTCCTCAGTGAATTATTAAATGGACTGGCATTCCCACTGTATAATATCAACGCAGGGGATATAAAATATGCCTGCCTGGAACCTTTTTTTTTTTGAGATGGAGTCTTGCTCTGTCACTGAGGCTGGAGTGCAATGGTGTCATCTTGGCTCACTGCAACCTCCGCCTCCTGGGTTCAAGTGGTTCTTCTGCCTCAGCTTCCCAAGTAGCTGGGACTACAGGCTTGTGCCACCACGCCCAGCTAATTTTTTGTATTTTTAGTAGGGACAGGTTTCAACCTGTTAACCAGGATGGTCTCCATATCCTGACCTCATGATCCACCTGCCTTGGCCTCCCTAAGTGCTCGGATTACAGGTGATCCACCACGCCTGGCCCTATGCCTGGATTCTTAATGAATGTGTGCTAACATTCCTTCTGGCACAGGAAGGAATAGGTAGTAAATACACTTCAAGAGTTCTTTGCATTTTTATCCTTCATTGTTATAGGCACATTATTGTGTGTCTCCTACTGAAGAACTGATTGATCATTGTTTTAAGCTACTGTGATTTTGAGTTGCTTAAAACTAGACATTCATGGTAGGAAAGCAGAGAAACATTTGGAAGAAATACTGCATTTCATGTTTGGGAGTGGCTGGTAGAAAAATCACAATAGGCCAGTCTTACAACTTTTATCACAGTGTTTTCCTTTTCCTAGTAGGAAAATGATAGTATTGCTTGTATATTATCTCAAAACACTCTTTCTCTGACACTGGGAGTTCATTGAGAACAGCAATTTTAATTTGGTTAGGTGGTTTTAACTTGTTTAGATGATTTTAAATGTTATTTAGCAAATCTGGAAAACAAAAGAGAAATTTGCAAATATCTTTCTTCCAGGGTGGTGTACCGGCTCCCTGTAGTGTGATTTCATCTTCTCTTGTTATTATGTAGTCAAACCATCATGTTCTTGAAATGAGACTTCAACCCCTAGTGGGGCCATATGATTCAGGATCTTTTGTTTGTCCTTACATAGTTTCTTGGCCTGAAACATCAAAATATCAGAAACTGTTCTTTCTCTGGAATCATCTTTCTCTGCGATGGCCTCGCCATCTGTGCAGGCATCCAAGCTAGGGACCCCGGAGTTGTCCTTCACTCTCTCATCCCTCCAGCTGCTGTGTCTGGCTTTCATTGTTTGTGTAGAGCAGGGGTCTCCAACTCCTGTGGCGTGTTAGGAAGTGGGCCCCACAGCAGGAGGGGAGCCCTGGGTGGATGAGTGACGCTTCCTCTGTGTTTACAGCCCGTCCTCATCACTTGCTTGCTGCCTGAGCTCCGCCTCCTGTCAGATCAGCCTCCAGCATTAGATTCTCATAGAAGTGTGAACCCTCTTGTGAACTGCACATGTGAGGGATCTAGGTTGCACACTCCTTATGAGACTCGAATGTCTAGTGATGTGGCACCGTCCCCCGTCACCCCCAGATGGGACCATCTAGTTGCAGGAAAGCAAGTTCAGGGCTCCTGCTGGTTCTATATTATGGTGAGTTGTATAATTATTCCATTATCTATTACAATGTAATAATAATAGAAATAAAGCGCACCATAATTGTAATGCTTCAAATCTTCCTGAAACCATCCTACCCTACGTCCCCAGCTGTGAACCAGCCTGTGGAAAAATTGTCTTCCACAAAACCAGTCCCCAGTGCCAAAAAGGTTGGAGAATGCTGGTGTAGAGGACTTTTGAAGCAGTGTCTATAGCTGCCCGGTTCTCTCTATCCCTTCACCTCGGTACAGAATTCTGTCTCTAAGACACAGACCATGTTCCTCCCAGGCAAACATGTCAGTGGTTGTGCATTGCCCTGGGTGAACAGGGGCACTGGGGTCTTTGCAAAGCCCTGCTATGCATCCCTCTCCAAGCTGCCATGCGCTCTTCTTCCTCTGTGCCTGGCCGGTGCCCAGAACCTCCCCCTTTTCCCTGTTTGCATAGCTGCCTTGCTCTCCTTCTTTCCAGGCCAGTGTTGCCAATCTGTCTGTGTGACCTGGGTGCAGGGTCCTTGGCTTTGTGCCTCGCCCTGTGCAGGTCTCTGTGGTTGCACTTAGCACATGGCGCTAAGATTCTCCCCGACAGGCCTTTGGCGCCACAAGGGCCAGAGCCATGTCCTGCACATCCTGCTCTAGTCCCACGTCCACCCAGGGGCACCGAGCTGAGGACCGCGCCCTACCCCCTTTCTGTGCTTGGCCAACTCCAGCGCCCATTCTTCTGCCCTCCTTTGGCTTGGCCACCCCACCCCTTGGCTGAATCTCTCCTCCTTTAGTGCTTGTTCTCCAGGTGACGTATTCAGGCTTTCATTACCCTCGCATTTCATTAATTTTCTCATTCTGTAGGTTTGAGGCCTTCTTTAAAGTACCCAAGTTCTGAATTTTAGTAATATAAAAGTCCTCTATGAGTGTCCATCACATTACTTTTCTGCCCTTCCTACATTAAAGTTAGCACCGATGCCTTTATGTTTAAGGACAGCCTCCCCCAGAGGGGCTCTGCCCCCATAAAATTCATTAGAGGGCAGGTGTGTCACCTTTGTCACCTGAAGGCCTCTTGACTGGCTCTTCCTGCTCCGCCTCTATCGAAGTGTATTGGGAGGTTACTGCACCCTCTGGTGGCCATATTGTCAGGTGCATTTTTGTTCTAGTCAGAGTGATAAACTAATCTAATAGTTGATTGGAGTTCTTTTTCAGAGGACATCATTTATTCACATTTTGTGTGTTTCGGCAGGCATTTAAGCCATTCTCAACAGTGACACTTATGCAGAGGAAAGAATGATTTTACTTTAAGCAATTTCTACTTTTTACATGGCTGGTTTTAAAGTAGATAATGCATAGTGTTAAACTTTATTTCCCCTTTATTTCTTTCTTTTCTGCCAGAGAATTTCTTAAATTTGTAGAATTATGCAAATAAAATGCCAGCCACTAAAAAGTAATTATTAACTGGTAATGGGGAAAATGAAATTCTTCAAATGTAGAGTACTATATTCATTTCAATATTTTGTCCCATAGATAAAATGTTTAGCATTCATTTTTAGTTTTAAATGTTTATGAGTCAGAACTTCAACACTCTTCCAGATTTGAGAAAGGAATTTATCTGTCTATGAATTAATTAGCAGGGTTTCTGTGTGTCACCAAGGCTGGAGTGCATTGTTGCAGCTGTAGGTCACTGCAGCCTTCAACTCCTGGGCTCAGGCAACCCTCCCACTTTAGACTCTCAGATAGCTAGAACCACAGGTGCATGCAACCATGCCCAGCTAATTTTTCTAATTACAATTTTCTGTAGATACAGAGATCTTGCTATATTGCCCAGGCTGGTCTTGAACTCCTGGCCTCAAGCAGTCCTCCTGCCTTAGCCTAAGAAAGGAATTCTTCATATAGAAAAATACTGTTATATAAATAGTTGCCTATATCCATGCTGTTGATGGGAACAGCTAAGGTTCATCTCAAAAGTATTTGTATTTGGCTTTGGAATAAAAAGAAATTTCCCTTTTCATAGGTTTCTGAGATTGTAGGAGTTTTTAGTATTACAAAAACAGTTAATGGAACAATCTGATGTGAAGGAGACTCAGAAGAGTCTAGAGAGGTCTGTACCACATTTTTTTTTGTATTGTCATCCTTTCCCTATTGCTGACTTTGCAATGACGTTTGTAGATGGCATTGTTTTTCAGACTGATGATAGTGACTCTCAACCACAGCAGCAGCAATTTTTTATTTTTATTTTTTGAGATGGGTGCAGTGGTGGAATCTCAGCTCACTGCAGCCTCCAACTTCCTGCTTCAGGCAATTCTCCTGCCTCAGCCTCCCGAGTAGCTGGGACTACAGGCGCGTGCCACCACACCCAGCTAATTTTTGTATTTTTAGTAGAGACCGGGTTTCACCATGTTGGCCAGGATGGTCTCGATCTCCTGACCTCATGATCTGCCCAGTGTGGCCTCCCAGAGTGCTGGGATTACAGGCGTAAGCCACTGCGCCCAGATTTACATTTTTTAAAATGCAAGGTTGGGTGATTTCCTCTCTGGATGCTTGAGTTTGTTTTTGATAAAAATTCTACTGGGAGCAGAGGGGAGAGTCCATGAAATCTTGGTGAAAGAAACCTGGGCAGATTGCCTAAGTGGATATGTGTGGCAAAGAGGTGAAAACAGAGTAGGAGTGCTGAAAACACCCACCGAGGAAAATGGTTGGAGAACGCATCTGCTAATTTCGCAGTAAAGTCCTTCCTTTCCTTTAACATCTGTTGATGTTACGAATACTAAGAAAAATGGGGAAAACCATGCATGTTTTCAGTGGGACAGAAAATGAGGGAGGCACTTAGGGAGAAAAAGTGTCAGTTGATGTGATATTAAAATAAAGTTTCTTTTCTTTACAGTTGCAGACATTAAAATTTATTGTCAGGTCTGTTAGAACAGTTCCTGCAGCTCTCTCTGGTGACCTAGGCATTGATAGACTTTTATTTTTTGAGATGGAGTCTTACTCTGTCACTCAGGCTGGAGTGCAGTGGTGGGATCTTGGCTCATTGCAACCTCCGCCTCCTGGGTTCAAGCAATTCTCCTGCCTCACCTTCCCAAGTAGCTGGGACTACAGGTGCATGCCACCACACCCAGTTAATTGTAGTATTTTTAGTAGAGATGGGGTTTCTCCATGTTGCCCAGGCTGATCTGGAACTTCTGACCTCAGGTGATCTGCCTGCCTTGACCTCCTAAAGTGCTGGGATTACAGGCGTGAGCCACCACGCCTGGCCTGTGCCTTGCTTTCTCAGCTGTTTCTTTCAACCCCTGTAATGTTCCATGCACTATGCATGGAAGTCCTGACTGTTCAGAGCTTAAATTCTGCATTCCTTTCTTTTTAGTGGCCAACTGCAGAGGAAGCCACCTTGAAAAATATTCTCCCTTCTCCCTTCACCGCTGGGTCTCCTGTCGTGGAATACCTAGCCCGAGGAGGCTTCTTTCTGGTAGCCTGGGTTGTCACTGGGACCACATTCTCCCATAAGAATAATGCTCCAGGTTGTGTAGGAGAAGCATCTGACAAGTAACTTCAGCACATCCTGAGAATGACCACGGGGGACGTACCTAACAGCAGTCACTGAAGAAATGAGGGTTGCCACATGGAGGTTGCTGGGAAGAGGGTGCTATGGGAAGGTGCTGTATAAACCTCGTGCTTTTTACAGGCCGTTGAAGTTCTGCCATCCAGCCCAGTGCCACTGGGCCACCCTGTACATAAGTTCCACCAGATCAACCCTGTGCCTTGTTTGCTAGCTCTGGGTTTCTTCTTTGGCCTCTTCAACTTGGTGCTGTTCCTGTTGAAGTTAGTATGGGTCTGGCACAACACAGGAGTAAACAGTTACCTACCTGTACTGTACCAGCCATCCTTGCTACAAACATTTGCCCAGAGAGTGACATTCGTGCCTGTTCTTGGAGTGTTTCTTGAGCTATGTATTCACAGGCTGTGTCCTCTTTCAGCCTGCTCCCTGCTACGTAGAAGGAACACTCTCCGGCTGGGCTCTGAGCCAGCTGCCCACCTGCAGCACCGCGTCCTTGGAGAGAGCTTTTCACGTTGCATCTTACCGAGTTGATTGAGTATTCACTTTGAAGCTTCATGCTGCACGCACAGGCCTGTTACCTACAACTTCTTCCTGCGCTTGTGGGTGTCATTTCAGATCTCTTCATCAGATTTCAGTTACCCCAGTTTTATTTGGTTCACCATAAGTTTGCAAAAAAGACTTTTTGTTATCCTGAACACTGCAGGTAGAAATGTGATTAGCTTTGAATTATTTTTGTTTAACTTCTACCCTCTTTTCCTCTTTGCAATCTATTTTGTTCATTTTAACTTCTGCTGTTAAAAAACTTCTAAATCCGTTTATAGAAAAAAAAATTAGTTATAAAAGAAAAACCAGTTACTTAAAGGAAGAGGGCTGTGTTTTGTGGCCTTAAGGATGTAATCTGTTGGTAGGAAGGAATGAGGGTATCCTGGGAGGGATGTCTGGCTTTAGTGTCACCATTCTTCCAGGAATTGCTATGTTGTGGGGTCACGTCTCGTAGGAGGAAAGCTCTGAAGCCATGGGATTCTCTACCCTCCTCTCCTGCTCTTGGTTTCCACCAGCAGCCTGATTGGCGTGGTTTGGAAGTGGAGCAGAGATGGTTTTGGATGAGCCTCGCTGGGGACGCCACTGAGATTATCCAGAGGCCTTGACGGGCACCTGGAGTGGTGGCTTGGAGAAGTTTCCCAGAGAAGCTGAGTCAGTTCATCAAGTTTCTCTAAAGGATGAGCACAATGTAGTCCAGAAATGTTTGTTCATGAAGTCTTGGGTTTTTGAATTCAAGAAAGTGTTCTCCTAAAGCGCTGCTCACCTTTTTCCCAAACAGGACCCAACCCTGTGAGGGAGAGCGAATTAGGCCATTTATTCACAGTTTCATCAGCACCGGGCATGCAGTGCAAGGCGTTAGTCATGGTCCTTGCTCTCCAGGCACTGTACTTGTAGCAGTAAGACGGTGCAAATGTGCAGCTGAACAGCGAGCCCAGGTTCCTGGTTGGCATTTAGTGCCACAAGAATGACAGGGAGGCCTTCACTGTGGTCGGACCATGGGAGCTGGATTACCCCAGACTGTGACTCACTTCCCTGTAAGCTTTTGATAGGGAGCTTGGAATTACCACCATTAGAACCAGATTTCAAAGGGAATGATACTTGTGTCATATGAAGCACTTTAAAACTACTGATGTCCACACACTTTAAGTTTTTAAAAAAGGGGCTTAAAGCAGTTTCATCTTATCAACCCCAAATTGGAAAAGCTATGAATGACCAGACTGATGAATATGTCTTAAAGTGTGTGTGTATGTGTGTGTGTGTGTGTGTGTGTAAAGTGTAATAAAAAGCAGGAACATACTGCCAGTTTCCATCACAGAGAAAAGAACTAATTTCCTTAATATATAATGAGCTTCTACAGATCAATAAAAAGACCAATAACTTAATTGAAAAATGATCATCAGAAAATACAAATAGTTTAGAAAAAACAGAATACCAGTAGCAATTAAACATACCAAGATAGCGTCACTTATAGTAAAAGAAATAGCAATTAAAACTCCAATGAATTACCTTTTCAACTATCAAATTGTCAAAAATTAAAATTGTGACAGCATTATATGTTGAGAAAGATGTGAGGGAATAGCTACCTTTAAACTATCACTGGAGGACAATTAAGTGGGTACAACCTCTAGCCATTTAAAAATATTTATAAAAATGACATATGTCTGGCTGGGCATGGTGGCTCATGCCTGTAATCCCAATACTTTGGGAGGCTGATGCCTGTGGATCACCTGAGGTCAGGAGTTTGAAACCAGCCTGGCCAACATAGTCAAACCCCATCTTTACTAAAAATACAAAATTAGCCAGATGTTGTGGCGCATGTCTGTAATCCCAGTTACTTGGAAGGCTGAGGCAGGAGAATTGCTTGAACCCAGGAGGCAGAGGTTGCAGCAAGCTGAGATTGTGCATTGCACTCCAGCCTGGGCAAAAAGAGCAAAACTCCATCTCAAAAAATAATAAGTAAGTAAAAAGTAAAATAGGTGGGGCGTGGTGTCTTATGCCTGTAATCCCAACACTCTGGGAGACCGAGGCTGGTAAATCACCTGAGGTCAAGAGATTGAGACCATCCTGGCCAACATGGTGAAACCCCATCTCTACTAAAAATACAAAAATTAGCTGGGTGTGGTGGCACATGCCTGTAGTCCCAGCTACTGCTTGGGAGGCTGAGGCAGGAGAATCGCTTGAACCTGGGAGGCGTAGGTTGTAGTGATACGAGATCATGTCACTGCACTACAGCACTCCATCCTGGCAACATAGTGATATTCCGTCTCAAAAAAAAAAAGAAAAGAACAGAAAATGACAAATGCCTGTACTCTTAGGCCCAGCACTCCCAGTTCTGCCCATGCGTCCAACAGATACATATGCACATGCATACAGAGAAGGATGAACAGGAACATGCATTCCCTAGTTGACAGAGTCATAGGAGATGAGAAACAACAGAGGAGTGTCCATTAAACAACAGTTTGAACCTGTGTTGAGACATCAGCATCCGTTCTTCTCTCCCGCCGCCCTTCTCCCCTCTGCAGATTTCATTCTCACACTGGTTTTCTCCAGTGAATGTCAGCTCTAGACTGGCATTTGCAGCAGAGAGACGGTTGCTCCTGCGGAGCTTACAGTCTTATTTTACTAGGCTGTGTTGGGTTACCCCTGATGTGAGCAGGAGAATGGGATGTTCTGTAAATTGGCCTTTCGCCCATCATAAATTCATATTTTTTTAAATTAAAAACCCAGCCGGTGTGAGTCACACTCCCTCCTGTCTTCACTTCCTTTTCGCATTCCCAGCAGATCATTCCCTCTCTTCTGACTGGCATTTTATAGATGCAGCAGCAGAGGCTGAGACCTACTGTATTTTGAGACACTGTAGCTTTATATGGCATAATTAAATCATAGTCATCAATCACTCTTAGGAGGTAGGGATTATTATTGGCATTTTCTAGGTAAGAAAATTGGAGGATGAGAAAGGTTAGGCATCTTGCTAAGTCACAGCAGACTTAAGTGCCAGAGTTGGAGCTGGATTCCAGTGTGCTTGCATAGGTACTCTTCTCACACTCACTGCACACCTGTCACCTGGAATGTTGAGGCCCCGCCTCCAGACCTGATTCAGCTGGGCTGCAGCTTTGGCACATCCAGCCACCCAGGTGATTGGAATGAAAGCCAGAGCTGGGAGCCACTGGTCTACACCACCAGTAAATGATCGGGTTCTCCCTTGATCATTTAATTGAGAATCTTGGTTTTCTGCTTTCAGTCTCAGAACTCTTGTTCACAGTGTCAGGCCTGTCTTCATGCAAGAAAGTGATCTTTGAAATTACTACTAGGTGCTAGGAAAGGCTTTAAGCAGCAGGTAGTGGACAAGCCTACTCAGTAGGAAAGGCCGGGCATGAAGCCTCGTGCACGAGCTTTCGAAGACCGCATGGAAGGCCTTCAAAAAAAAAAAGAAGGGCTTCATTTGTCTCTGTGGCTTCCAGTCTTTGTTGGCCGGCAGTTGTCTAGTCCACATGAGCTGGCTCTAGAGGGGCCGGGGGAACCCAGAAAAACTGCAACAACCTGACAAGTTTGTTTTAATCTTCCAGGCTTTGGCTTTCTGACTCATGGCTCACTGAATCACTGAACCAGGCAGGTGGGGGACTGGAGGGCAGGGAATGGGCAAGTAGGGCAGCCTCTGGAAGGAAAATCAGCAAAGGGTGGGGACCAGGGAAGAAGGAGCGGGAAGGGAAAAACCCTTTTCTTAGGGTCTTATCAATCAGAAGAGCGATAAAGAAAAAAATTAAAACATACATGATTCGATTTAAATCCAGTATGCTTCATTACATATAAACCTTTGACTTAACATTTTCTGTAGTAGATGAAAATAGCACTTTTTTTTGTTTTCTTTCTCATCACATGTATTAGCGAGATTATGAAAATCAAATTACCAGCACTTGACATAGAAGTATAAAATTAATAATATTCAAAGATGATTAAATGCACGATTTCCCGTTCTCATAAAATAAAAGCAGATGTAACTTGTATTCTGAAAGCAGATATGGAAATCACATTAAAAATCAGAAAATCCTCACCACCACCTCCCCGCTCCATGTGCATTTCATTTCTCTTTGGTCTGAATTCAAGGGATAGAGAAAATTAATGTGCTCCTAGCTCAGGAGCTTAAGTTCTTGCTTTCTAAAGAGCTGGGAATGTGCTTGAGTCTGTTTTATCTCTTGTTTGCATTTTTCACTACTTTGCCTCCATTTAATCCTGGGAAACCTTCATGGTAGGGATGTCAGATGTATTTTGAGGACTAAAAGAAAGAAGTTTGGACAAAAGCAGGACAGTGTTCAAAATGTGGAAGCAAAGAGTCCTTCCAGGGCCATGTGTGGCCAAGGCCTCTGTTCAGCGATGGTCCAGCTGCAACCAGGACCTGTGCCGGATGCCCAGGCCAACCCACAGGACAGTCCGCCAGCACCTCATTTCTCCTTTCATCAGACAGTGCCTCATTAGCCTACTGGAAGAAAATGGAGATGAGTCCAAATGTGCATCCAGACATAGAGCTAAAAGGGATCCTCGCACCAGTGGTTCTCAAGCCTCTCCTGACATTAGCATCACCTGGGAGCTCCAAAAACGTATTGCCATCAAGACTCAGCCCAGAGCAAGTGACTCCCTTGGCCTGGGGGCAGATGTGGGTGGCCTGGGCCAGGAACCACTGAATAGATCCGCCTCTGCAGACTGGGGAACTGAGAGTCTGGGAGGTTACTTGTTATTGCAAGGACCTGAAGTTACACAGGGAGGTAGGACTAGACTTGGGGCTCCTGACTGTCCTGGCCTGTATTCCAGTGTGCCATGGGGCACGTCGAATTTGAATCTGGCCCTGGTGCACTCTCAAGCCCTGTGTTGCTCTGGTCCCACAGTCCCTGCCCTTGACTTTCCAGATAACAGCACATTGGTGGCCAGGGCTTTACACTAACCTACCTGCCTCCAGCATTGCTTTTGAATAATGGAAGCTAAGCAGATGCATATGAATGCCTGCATTATGAGAAGACTGTCTCTTCACAGGTCATCTGTAGTTATTAGTTTTGCATTTAGGTTCACTCATTGTTTTTCTAGTGAAAATGATTGCACAGGCTAATAGTCTTCCAGTTGGTCTGTTTAGAAGCCAGGAGTTGATTCTCAGCTCCTGTTCAGTGCTGCTCTCCTGAATCAGAGATCTTCTCTCCCAGGACGCTTTGTCATGAGCAGGATTCTGAACCAAGACCTTTTCTTCACCTGTCTCGGGCGCCCTCACCATGAGCTTTGCGATCCCCTGACAGCTCAGAAAGCATTTATCCTCATCCAATATCTGGTGAACAGCTGACACCTCCTGGGAATCTTTAAAATTGTTCTCTAAAGAAACCATTCTGCTGCAAGTGCCTATTTTTAGACTTTCTAAAGCCCACGTCAGATTTGTCTCTGCCTTTCTCTCTGTCTGCTAAGCCTGCTATTTGAAAGGCAGCAACAGGATCTTTTGTCTTTAAAAGTTCAGCCCCATCTGGTGCCTTCCCCACTTGAACTCCACAGCCCTGGCTTGCTCTGGGGTGCATCTCTCCTCCAAAACCCAAACCACAGGTAGTGACCTTTACACCCCAGGAGTTGAAATAATATACCTGGAGGAAGTAAATAACTTACAGACAATGAGCCTAGAGTATAAATGGCTACGTTTTAACACTCTTGATTTGCCTTGGGCGTATTTAACTCATACAACTAGACTGGGGTGAGTTTTGGGCTCTCTAGGGGGCTGTCCAAGTTCAGAACAAGTGCGTCTGATGGCAGCTAGCTTAAGGATTTAGCAGCTATCAAGTCCAATCACGAACGTGTAAATCAGAATTCAGGTGTTGAGGTGGGGCCTTGCGCATGTCCTGGTCAGCCCCGGGGTAATTTCCTCTCTGGCCAGTGGTTTTGGCTTCTTTACATGATTTCGTCCATTGTAGCTAATGGTCACTGAGCGACCTTAGAGGTAGTGATTGCTCATAGTGGAGCCTGTGACTCACAGCGGTGGTGGGCATAGCTTTCCTGCAGCACACCTCAGTCCCCTCTCCTTTCCCTCCATCCCCAACTTTCTCTCCTTACTCCACCCCTTCCTCTCTCCACATTAGGTCATCCAGCAGAAGTCAAGTGTTTTTTATTTCATATCTTCATTGAATAAGAGTTTTACGACTTGTTATTAAATTTAAAGTAAGTATAATCTTTTATGTGGAATTCTCTAAAAAAGAATCAAAACTCCAGCAAAATCTAACCATGTATTCCTTCAATCAAAAATTTGAAAAACATCATTTTTAGGGAGAAAAAGATTTAATTAGAAAAGACTAGGCCGGGCACAGTGGCTCATACCTGTAATCCCAGCACTTTGGGAGGCCGAGGTGGGTGGATCATGAGGTCAAAAGATGGAGACCATCCTGGCCAACATGGTGAAACCCCATCTCTACCAAAAATACAAAAATTAGCTGAGTGTGGCGGTGCATGCCTGTAGCCGCAGCTACCTAGAAGGCTGAGGCGGGAGAACTGCTTGAACCTGAGAGGCAGAAGTTGCAGTGAGCTGAGATTGTGCCACTGCACTCCAGCCTGGCAACAGGCTCAAACTCAAAAAAAAAAAAAAAAAAAAAACTGTAACAGTGATAAAATGGCTGGTTATGTTGGCTCACACCTGAAATTCCAGCATTTTAGGAGGCCAAGAGTTTAAGACCATCCTGAACATAGCAAGTAACATAGTGAGACCCTGTACCTGCAAAAAAATGTTTAAAGGTTAGCCAGGCATGGTGGTGTAATCCCCGATACTCAGGAAGCTGAGGTGGGACGATTGCTTGAGCCTGGGAGGTCAGGGCTGCAGTGAGTCATGATTGCACTACTACACTTCAGCCTGGGTAGCAGAACAAGACTTTGTCTCTAAAAAAATAATATTTTAAGAAAGAACAAAAACTACTGATAAAAGAACTTAAACTGATTTTTGAGTGGACTTGGTAATTATAATGGCTGAGATTTTTAATTGCCATTTGTATCAATGAATAACCCCCCGTCACTACATTTTTTGGTGTGTTTGGTGTGCCTGGCTCCTATAGGAGAGGCAGTAATACTGTTTGACATGCTTTATTGCTGATTAGAAGCCTAATCTCTGTAATGGGAAGCTCAATAATGAAGCTTGTTCAGAATTGTGTTACAGTCGGTTAATGAAGCTCTGAGATCAGGGGCCTGGCTTTTGGTGGCCTCTATTTCAGAATCCAGAGGTGGTTTCTATTTATTTGGGTTTTGCAGCTAAGTACCCTGTACTGAGGTGATCCGAAGGTTGGTTCTGCTGTAATAGGTAAATTGCTAAAAAAGACATTGGCCTTGGTCTGTACAACTTAAAATTTTATTGGTGAGATAGTCTTAATGCAAAACAATCACATCAAGCTAGAACTTGGTGTATAACCAGCAAATATAACTTATACTCCTACCACCTCAGTGTATAACCAAAGAGCTCAATTGCATGCACAGGTAACAGGCATGTAATTGGTGACTTCAGAAAAGTTATTCCTGGTGGGCAGTGAGAGGCGAGCCCTGATAAGGCCTTCAATCTGGGAAACCCCAGTGCTGACAAGGTACATGGTGCAAGCTTGATAACAACTTGCTTAATGTCACACCTGAAATCCCAGCACTTTGGGAGGCTGAGGCGGATGGGTCACTTGAATTCAAGAGTTGGAGTCCAGCCTGGGTAACATGGTGAAACCCCATCTCTACAAAAAAAATACAAAAATTCGCCTGATGTGGTGGCATGTGCCTGTAGTCCCAGCTGCTTGGGAGGCTGAGGTGGGAGAATGGCTTGAGCACGAGAGGCAGAGGTTGCAGTGAGCTGAGATCACACCACTGCACTCCTGCCTGAGCAACAGAAAATAGTAATAATAAAAACTTAATGACGTAGCATTTGAGTTGGCTTTTCAGTCCTGGGTTCCTAAATATATGAGCCTGGACCATTAAACTGCGTGACAAGGAGCTGTCATCTTAACATACAGACATTCTGAAACCAAGAGATTAAATGCATTGTTCAAGATGAGAAATGATTTCTTGGTTCTGAGACACTATTGATTGTGTGTAAGATGCCATCATTAATTTGGTACCAAGGGGAGATAGTGGCAGGGACGTTCCTTTTGCCTGTCTTGTGATAGGCTTGCTGATTTCTCAAAGGTTAAGATGCTAAATTGTCTTAAGCAATGAAGATATTTAAGGGCATCATTAGGGTTAGTTCTCAGGTCTCCTGATTCCTAGCTTCTCTAGTTTAGTGATTCACGTTAGCCTTTCAACAGTTTACCACTCACTTTAGTGGTTTTCCTTGCTGCCTTGGCATGCTTTTCACTGCTGACACGGTTCGTTTCCTACCTGGCTGAACGCAAGCATCTGCCTCCTGCTGGGTTCTCTGGTGGTGATGCAGCCCACAGGTACTTGTCTCTTTCTTTCAGTGGAGTTCAGCAACCATCTATTTATGTTGAAAGGCACTGTACTGGGAGATGAAGAACACGGAGTTCTAGGCCTCCAGGAATTTATCATCACTTGCTAATTTGAGCAGAGCCTGGCACTTGAACATGGGCCATAGATTTCCGGATGTTAAAAAAAAAAAAAGAAAGAAAGAAAAGGATCTTTAATGTATAGACTTGTCTTTCTGCCTGCTTGCCCTTCAGTTCTGGTCATCTTAAACAATTTATGTATTAGTTTGATGTGATCGTGTTCCAACACAGCACAACAGCCTGTGTAGTTTTGGGCATGCACTTGTGGCAGTTGCAAAGGTTTTTACAGTGAAGTGGCTAAGAGGAGAGTAAGGCCAGTGTATGGGGTGTTGATGAGGTCAGATGCGAGACTGTATTCCTTGGTATAAGCCATTTTTTTTAGGAGCTATTTCTTTGGACTTATTTATTTATTTATTGAGAAGGAGTTTTGCTCTTGTTGCCCATGCTGGAGTGCAATGGCACGATCTTGGCTCACTGCCACCTCTGCCTCCCAGGTTCAAGCGATTCTCCTGCCTCAGACTCCTGAGTAGCTGGGATTACAGGCATGTGCCGCCATGCCTGGCTAATTTTGTATTTTTAGTAGAGACGGGGTTTCTCCATATTGATCAGGCTGGTCTTGAACTCGCAACCTCAGGTGATCCGTTTCTCCTTGGCCTCCCAAAGTGCTGGGATTACAGGCATGAGCCATCTCCCTCAGCCTTGACTATTTTATATATGACAATACACACCTGATTGGAAGACAGAAGGTATGAAATTTACCTCTTGAATCATTCTGGTATAAAATTAAATACCAATCATATACTTAATTTTGTAAGACTTGCAAGTAATATACTGGGATAATGGCAGTAAGAGACAGGACCTTTTATGTGATATGAAGTTCTGTGATAATTCCTATCTTCCTTTGTACCTAAAAGAGGCACCCTCTCCTATCATACTGCAAACAGATGCCACTACTACATGTAGACACGTTTGCCAGCTGTGGCACAGCTGGTCACCCAGGCCTCATCACAGCTGCCTGTAAAACTCAGATTTATTCTCTTCCCCCTAGATCTTTTTAAAACATTGCTAGTATCATTTTAGAGAGTATGCCAGTGACACCACTTAAATAATGAATTTTCCAATTTCTTTTTCCATGGCCTTCACGTCATCTGGTAATATTCCCCTCAGGTTGGCATCAGCTTCTGAGACCCTGCTGGTCCTAGATACATTCACCAGGAGTGGATGAAGGCTTTGGAAGAGTGAAGTGATTAGGAACATTTCTTCCAAAATCTCCTGCTCATTTTTTTTTTGACTTCCCCGGTTTCCAGCATATTCTCTACTCCAGCCACACAGAACAACTTGCCTGAGCCCAGCTAAGTCTTGTCCACTGGTGAGGGACCAACTCAAATGCTGTCCCTTTTTTGATTTATTTCCTGAGTCTTTAGCTGGGCTCTTCCCTTCACTCTGTGGAGATGCCTGTCCCATGATTTTCAGTAGAGTTCGCTCTTAGCTGTTCCGTTCTGGGGACCGATTGGCTCTTTGTTTTCCTTTTCTCCGTGTGTGTTGTAAATTTCATTCTTTGTCTCACCGGAGGTGGCTAGGGAGGAGAACTTTTATGCCCCCAGCTGTCGTTAGTGGCCTGATTACGAGTCTCTGGGAAAGAATGAAGGTTGGAAAGAAGATCTGGTGGGAAAGAACAGGAGTTGTCCTTGAGCAGCCAAACGAAGCAGTCAGAACGTTCATGTAATAAAGCAGGAATTCCAGTGGGCTGCCTGTTACAGAGGAGATGGAAGATCGTGTAGGGCTCACGACTGTAAAATGCAGCAGCCACCAGCAGATGGTGATACAGCTTCTCAGCCCAGGTGTGACTCTATGTCTCCCCCTCCCATGGACGGTCACTTGATAACTGTTGGATTGGTCACCCACGCCCTGGTCATTGTTATCAAATAGTGGTAATATAAGTAAGCTGTAAATTCTCATTGTAAGAAATAATTGCCTTTTAAAAGGAAGCATTAAAGAAAAAGACCTTTTGGCTCAAGAAAGCCTTTCTTCTCCTCAACACTCTTGGCTCTTAAAAGGGACATGTTCTTGGCCTTGAAATGGGAATTTACACGGAACTTTGGACAGAAGAAACTCCTTCTTCCTTGGGCTGCAGTTTCTTCTCCCTGGCAGGGTTTGGGCTATGGGGTCATGCGATCTGTCTCTTTGACCATTGTACGCAAAAATGATTGTAAAATTGGCCTCTCTAACCTGTCTGAGACCTTGTTTAAAAAAAAAAGACGGTAAAGAGAAAAATCTTTTGCTGTTGGGTATGCATTGGATTCATTTTTAAACTGAAAGAAGGTGAAAGGGGTGACTGGTTGATTTAGGACAATGCTTTCAGAGCCATGGGCAACTGTGAAAGGCAAGGACGTGTGAAAAGGGCCAAAGCACATTGATTGCAGGATCTGTGGTCCCAAAGCAGCCCATGAAGGAGGTTTCAAGGCTATTTCTACAAACAAGAACGCCAAAGGTGTGATAGGTCAAGTAGCTTGCTGGATGTCACGAAGCTAGTGGAGATGGGATTCAAAGCTAGTTTTGGCTGATGAAAATACAGGCTCATGACCGGGCGTGGTGGCTCACCCCTATAATCCCAGCACTTTGGGAGGCCAAGGCGGGTGGATCACAAGGTCAGGAGTTTGAGACCAGCCTGGCCAACATGGTGAAACTCCCTCTCTACTAAAAATACAAAAATTAGCTGGGTGCGGTGGCAGACACCTGAAATCTCAGCTACTGGGGAGGCTAAGGCAGGAGAATTGCTTGAACCCAGGAGGCAGAGGTTGCAGTGAGCCAAAATCGGTCCATTGCACTCCAGCCTGGGCGACAGAGTGAGACCCCATCTCAAAAAAACAAAAGAAAAGAAAAGAAAATTCCTGTTTGTGAGAGTAGTGGGACAGTTATTTAAACAGTTATCTCGAGGAGTTTCCTTATTGCCTTGAATATTTTTCCTTTTAACATTGCTTGGACATTTAGGAAAAGATGCTGTTGATATTCCAAAAGGGGCATTCCATCTGCCTGAGAGGGATCCCTGAGGCTCGAGGGTCACCTGGGCCAAGCCAGGTGTACACACTTGTCATGGCAAGCTGGCTGTTATCCTGACTTCCCTGGTATTGTTTTGCTGCGAGGGCAGCATTGTGGGGCTGTGGTTTGAATTTTTTTGTGTGTGCCTCTTGAATACACAGAGTTCCTCCTATAGTCATTGGCTCTGCTGCTCTGATGAGACACTTCCCTGTTCCCCACATTTGAATTTGCTCCCGATTTGAGAGAGGCAGGCATCCGCGGCCGCAGCTTCCAACCCAGACAGGCTTCAGCAGCTCAAGGGTGCCTGGGTGGGTGGGTGGCTGCTCGGGGCCCTACCTGGGCGGGAGCTGCTGCAGAGCCCTCCCCACGCGGCCTCCCCAGCACAGCACCTCCGGCTCCAGGCTGTTTGTTACCTGGCCGGGAGCTGGCAGAGACCAGGATTTCTCCTTGCCGCCGCCGTTGCTGTTGTCAGGGGAAACAGACCATCTGCATGTAGACCTGCCTCTCTCTCTCCCCGCACTTCAGACAGAGCTCTTCCTGCTGGGAATCTGGTAAGTGGCACTGAAGGTTCCGTTCCCCTTATGACTCGATTCGTGCCCACAGCGTCAGGACAGTGTTCTCTTACTGCGGATCCATTAGCTTTAACCCATATAGGCAGGATTTGGGGGATTATTTGAACTTGCTTGCTTTCTTTTTAAAATGTCCATTAGACATTTTTTGTATGCTTCAAAATCAAAAGGCGGCACAGTGAAGAATTATAATTATTCACGTATCTAACCTGTGTCATCTTGTTTGCAACCTCTTTTCTTCAGGGTGGTGCACTGAAAAATTACACAGATAATGCCCCGGTGCTTCTCCCCTCTCTTATGAATAAATTACTGCATTTGTCATCACTGTGTTCTTGAAATGTCAAAAATAGACACTGTAAAGGAATCTGTCATGCAGAGTTCAGAAATGTTCAGATTTCTGAGTTCAAAACCACAGGTGAAGCAAGGACAGATCTTTTATTTAAGATTTGATTCTTTTTAGGCTTCATTGTGAATTAAGTTCAATTTAGAGCATAGCTAATGCAGTCAGCCAGCTCGTGATGGGACAGGCATACCTCTCTATTGTTTTACTGTTACCTCCTGGATATACACACCTTCTCATTTGTTTTCTAACCTTTACAGGAAATACCTAGGGATGAGTCACATGATCCCTAACTTAAGTTTTTACATGTATTCACACAGATTAAATGATTTTGCTCTTAAATGGATAAACGTGCAGTTAGGAACTTGAAACAATTGTAAATGAGGTACCCGATCATTACTCATTGTCTTTTCCCACAGTCTTCAGCCCTCAAACATACAAACTTTTATTCTCTTCAGGAGAAAGTAAAACTGGCACATATGTTTTCCTTTAAGGTAAAGACTACCCATGTTATATGCCATTTAAAAAGATGTAGAAATTGATCTGTTTCTTTGACCTAATCTTACTAGCAGGGATAATTCAGCTCTACTTTTCCGTTCTCTCTCTCTATTTTTTAACATCAGCCACAGATAATACTCTCTGGTAAACATATAACTTGAGGAAAATTGAATTAGGTTAATGCTGGAATAGAAAACCAGGCCAGTGCCTGTTCTTTTTGGATGATTCTGTATAAACAGTGAGAACGTCTCAGGCTGCCTTAGACAAAGGCTGAGATGGGAGCTCCTGGTGATTTTTATGAGGGGGAAGAGGAGATGGTGAGGAGGAGGGTGCCGAGTATGTGCAGCAACTTGAAGCATGTCAGAAAGAACATTTGCCAGAAACCTTCAAAACTGTGGCAGTTGGTAATGTGTGAAATTGAACTTCTGACCCTGTTTGCTTGACGGTGACTTCTTCTTGTGCTTGAGAACTGTGTGGCATTGGATCCCTGGATGTGGGCGGAACAGTGAAGTGGTTTAGTGAATAGGGAAGCGCTTTCCTTTTTGGGTGGGACTTGCCATGATAGAGCCTGGGCCATCACCTTAAAAGGAGATGTTTCTATTGAGAAATGGAAAATTGGCGAAGACAAACGCCATAAACCTGAACCTGTTTGTAATTCCTTACCTGTAAGCTGCTTCGTGTGAAAGGTGGTGTTTCTACTTCATAAGGACAAGGAGGAACAGCCCATCAACCTGAGGGAATGGACTGAGGCTGTGGGTGGCAGCAGCTTTGCAAGAAGGAAGTGGGGTCCCCTCCTGAGACGCCCCCATTTGCTGCTGCTCCTTCCTTGCCATTGGTGTGCCCTTCTCCTGAAATGACCCAAACCTGTGTTTGGCAACAAGAGGCTGCGCTGATCCAAATGCATTTTTCAACTTGTGAACTCTTACCTATTGCCAAGGGGCCTGAGCACCTGGTTAATGATCTTTCATGTAAATGATGCTTTGCTGGGTTAGTATGCACAGGCCTGGCTCCGTGGGCCTCCCATGTGATCCATTCCCTACCAGCCACCTGCCCACCTGTAGGAACTGGGCATGGCCAGTTTTCTCTTTATGTGCTCTCTGTGCCTTGGATGGAATTTGGGCTGAGACTGATGGGGTGGAACCAAAGCTTTTCAGCAGAAAAGAGAAACTGCAGAGCAGCCTGTTGGGTGGAGGGCTTGAGGGTGGTGGTTGGGTTCCTAAAATCCGAGGACCTTCTGGTGAGCCTTTCCCTGAGCCTGCTTGAGGGAAGGCGCTGCCCATACTCTCTCCTGTGGGTGGGGGTGAGGGTGGGGGTAGCAGTAGCAGTAGCTGATCAAAGGCCCTCACCTGCAAGTGATAATGGCTTGGGTCTCTTCAGCAACGACCTGCCTTCTTCACCTTTCTGCTTGGAGACCCCTTGGCACCCCAACATAAAGGAAAGAGCTGTCTGGATGGCCTAGTAGCCGTAGGGTAGGTAACGTTAGCCATTTCTTCTGACCCAGATCTGTGATGGTGATATTTCTACATGTTCATGTTGAGACCTTTACAAAGATGAAAAAAAGCTTTCAGAGCTGCAAAAATGACAGGTGGCCCTTTTTAAAAATTTATTTTAAGAGACAACTTTTAAAACCACTTTTAAAAAAATTGGATGGCACCATCCTGCAGCCTATCAGATTTCCCTTGAGAACTGTTGATTATTGGCTTATTTCTTGCTACCCTCAATCCCAAATTAAGCAGAGTGACATGTAAGAAGCTGGGGACATCAGCCTAAAGCATTTATAAGGTATGTCCTTCACAACTGGATCTTTCCCATCCCTGGCACTAATTTTCTTTTAGGGAATGGGGCCTATTTTAGTTGCTGGTGGCAAAAGGGTTCCTGGGCAGTATGTTCATGGTCCTCAAGGGTGGATCGTGGAGGAGCTGAGGGACATACCGTGGACATGGGTTGTCTGTCTTGGCCTCTTTCCCAGACCAGGTTCTGCCTCATGCTCGATTGGTTTGACTGCTAGTTACAGAATCTGATGTTCACTTTAGCATCCTAGGATGGAAAGGGTTAAGAATGATTTCTAATTTGAATTCCTTGTTTCCAGAGATTTATTAAACCTATACATTACATTTATTTTAAAAAGCACTAATTCATAATAGCTCACAGAAACAGTGATGATTTGGCTTCTTTGGTTTTTTGTTTTTTTGAGATGGAGTTTTGCTCTGTCCCCCAGGCCTGGAGTGCAGTGGCACAGTCTCCATTCATGACAACTTCTGCCTCCCAGGTTCAAGCAATTCTCCTGCCTCAGCCTCCTGGATAGCTGGGATTACAGGCGCCTGCCATCACAGCTGGCTAATGTTTGTATCTTTAGTAGAAATGGGATTTTGCCATATTCGTCAGGTTGGTCTCGGACTCCTGACCTCAGGTGATCTGCCCACCTCAGTCTCCCAAAGTGCTGGGATTACAGGTATGAGCCACCGCGCCCAGCCTTCTTTGGTTTTCATATTGATTATATTTTCTGAGACAAATACTCATGTATATAGTCTAATAAAAGATGTTTTAAAATAGTTGTTTAATCCACATTGACATCTTCTTACATTGCTATAGAAATCTTGTATTTATCTATATCATAAATAGATCTGTATCTTGTTGTATTTATCTATATCTTCTCTCCCACAAGGGACATTTGACACTGTCTGGGGACATTTTTGCTTGTCATAGTCGACGGGGTGGGGTGTGAGACTGGCAAGCATCTAGTGGTGGAAGCCTGGGTGCTGCTCCACTTTACTCACTACACAGGGTGGCACCTGCCACACAGCCTAAAGTGTCAGTTGTGGTTGACCAAATAAGAAATGCCGTGAAAGACCAGGCGAGGTAGCTCACACTTGTAATCCCAGCACTTCAGGAGGCTGAGGCATGAGGATTACTTGAGCCCAGAAGTTCGAGACCATGTTTAAGTGTAAGTTCTCTAAAGTGGTGATTCTGAGACTATATAGATCAAGTTGGTTTATTGAAGAGCTGACTCTGCTAATTCATCCAACATCTGCATTTTTTAGCTAAGGATGCCTTGAGAAACATTTCAGTCTTTTAGGCTTGAATTTGTTATTCGCTTAATAGCCTTCCTATGGTTGAATTTAAATTGAAAAAAAAATTGCGTCTTGCAACAGGAAAAAGAACATTAGGGAGAAACTGAGGAAATGGAAATAAAGTATGGAATTTTGTTAATGATGAGTCAACCTCGTTGCATTAATTGTGAGACATGCCCTGGACTAATGTAGATCTTAACACTAGGGGAAACTGGCTTCAGGGTACATGGGGACTCTATGTTATCTGCAATAATTCTCTAATTCTGAAACAAAAAAGTTTATTAAAAAAGCACAAACAAAACTGCTGCCATTTTGTTAACAGATGTAGTGGTCAGTCTTACTGTTTTTCTTTTGAAATAGGCTGCTGCAAAGTTACGTTCTTTGTTATCTCGGCCGTCTGCTCAGGGTAGCCATGAAGTGGCTCTTTCAAAAAGGTGCCCAGGTGATTTTGAACCATTTCAAACCATAGTATGTGATTTTAATTTATTTTCCATTGCACTCACTCACTCATTTCTGGGTGGTATATTGAAAAGACTAGACAGAATTTTCAGGTATAAAAAGTTACATTAACAGAAAATGTATTTGTAGGCGCCCATTAAAATACTGCCAACTGGAAATGCTACCAGCAATGTGCTAGTAGACAATGGGACTTGTCCCATTTTTTTGCTGGGTGTCAGCTATCACTGCCTCAGGGAGGCTGGTGTCGCTTAATGCCTCTGATAGCCAGAATAAGTAATTGTGGCTTCTTGGTCCATAAGCCACAAAATACATATGCAGACCTATTTTAATTGATGATAAGTCATGAAATACACTATGTTTGTATTAAGATAACATGGATACGTTATGAAACCAGGTTAAAAGTTATTATGAATCTTTAAAATACTACTGGAGATTGTTGGCTTTCAGTTCATGAACCCCATCCCTGCCCCACACTCCTGTTAGTGGGGCTACAAGAGGGGACAGTGTGAAAAGCACTGGACTTGGAGATTAAAGAACTTGAGCTGGAATCAATTTGAGTCACTTATCTTCAGTACAGGTGGGCAGAGTGGTCATCCTGCAGTTTTGTTGTGAAAACAGAATGAGATCATATAAAATGTACTTGAATACAGTGAGGTCTGTACAGATGCTCAATCTGTTACTTTGCAGTAGGAGTCAGGTGTGGCCCCACTTCCCCACCTTCTTACCTACTTGTATTTTAGATCTTTTATATGTTGATACTCACTTTTGGTGGACTAAGGCTGTCTTCATTGCAAACCTGGACTCTCTTGCATTATTGCTCAGTGTGTGTATGTTAATGTTAGATAAAGAGTAGGCTGGTGTGTTGGCTCACGCCTATAATCCCAGCACTTTGGGAGGCCGAGGTGGGCAGATGACTTGAGGTCAGGAGTTCGAGCCCAGCCTGACCAACATGGTGAAACCCTGTCTCTACTAAAAATATAAAAATTAGCCGGGCGTGGTGGTGCGCTCCTGTAATCCCAGCTACTTGGGAAGCTGAGGCAGGAGAGTCACTGGAACCTGGGAGGCTGAGGTTACAGTGAGCCGAGATTGTGCCACTGCACTCCAGCTTGGGTGACAGAGGGTGACCCTGTCTCAAAACAAACAACAACAACAACAACAAAGCAGATTATTTGGAAAGCTATTTTTAAATTATTCTTCAAACATATACCAAAGAGAACATAACATGAGAATAAGCAGCATAATGAAACCCCATCCCTCAGCTTCAACCATTGTTAATGTTTTGCTATTTTTATTGCTACTGAAGGCAATGAAATATTTCTTGGCAGTCCTTTTTTATTTAGCCTATACCATCAGGGATGATGATAAAAACAGGTTTCAAAGTCAGGCGAAATAATGTTTCTCTATTTGAGTTCACCACTAACTTGATACATAGTGTATGTTTCAATTTGTTTTTTCCAAATTTAATTCTCTTTTTAAGTTAGACAAAACACTGGCCAAAACCTAACTATGCCGATTAGATATATTAAGGCCGCTTTCCATCCCTGTTCCCTTATAGGTAACCATCTTTGTTTGTTTTGGGGTTATCCCTCCTACATTGCCCTTTTTGGAAAGAGTATGGATATATTTGTATTCCCTCTTACTCATAAAGCAGCACATGGTACATACTGTTCTGAGCCCTGGTATTTTTTCACTTAATGCTGTATCCTGGAACTGACTCAACATCAGTATACAGAGAACTCCCTTGTCTTTTTATAGCTCCCTGGTATGGGCCTATGGAAGTTCATTCAGTCAGGCCCCTATTGATGGACCCTTGAGTTATTCCCAGACTTGTCCATTGTTTTGCAGTAAATAGCCATGGGCATATGTCATTTGGTATTTTTGTAGAGGCATTCCAATAAAAATAAGTAAATTCTTCTTCTCTTGCCTTGAAGAGTGCAGCTTCTCAGTAACTTTTTATTCTCTGAAGCTCTGTCCTCCTCTTTAATCCCTGATTTAAGAGGTGCAGCTCTTCAGGCCATAAACCTTTCTTCTTGCCTCAAGTTTTTAAAGCTACAAAGGAATCTAAGAGATCCCTCTTGTTTTACAGTTAAAGGACCTGAGACCAGGAAACAAAGGGAGAGCCGGGAGCCCAGGTCTCCTGTTCGCCGCCAGGCGGGTGATACTCTTTTTGTTAAACTCTCGTTCTCTCTGCCTATCATTGGCCAGGCTGTCCTCCAGGACAGTGCTTCTCAAAGTGTGGTCCATGGGCAGCAGAGTCCCTGGAGTTTGTCAGAAATGCAAGATGTCAGGCCCTGCTCCAGAGGAGCTGAGTTACAGTCTGCCAATTACTTGATTTCCTGGGTGATTCATGCACAGACAGGTTGGAGAAGCGCTGGACTGGTAGCTTTCTCCAGAAGAGCATGCAACATCCGTTTGTAAACAGGAATGGTGCAGGTTCCTTTTCAACACGTGGATTTGCTCTTCCTTCTGGTGCACTCCTCCAGCCTGCCTGTCTTGTTCCACACCGACCTCCCCTGAAAGGGGTTCAGACTTGATCCTTCGAGTAGTAGGGTCTTTCTGGGATAGCATTGCCTTCCATTCCTGCTACATACATTCAACACAATCTTCGTCCTTCTCCATTTGTCTCTGATGTGTCATACTCCTTTTGCTTGACAAGGGCCCTTGCTTGATTCATTTTCTCATCATTTGTGTTAAGGCCCTTAAAATGCTTGCTAGTGTATATGCTACCATGTAAGTTGCTTCACGGCTGCTGTGAGGTGTGTCCATGTGTGCACATCCACCTGTGTTAATAACTGATCATACTGGGCCTCAGTGCATACTTTTTTTTTTTTTTTTGGAAAGAGACAAGGTTTTACTCTGTCACCCAGGCTGGAGGGCTGAGGCACAGTTATAGCCCACTGCAGCCTCAAGCTCCTGGGCTCAAGTGGTCCTCCCACCTTAACCTCCCAAGTAGCTGGGACTATAGGCACACACCACCACACTGGCTAATTTTTAAATTTTTTGTAAAGACACAGTCTCACTGTGTTGCCCAGGCTGGTCTAGACCTTCTGGCTTCAAGCCATCCTCCCACCTCAGCTTTCCAAAGTGCTGGGATGATAGGCGTGAGCCGTGTGCCTGGCCCTCAATGCATGCTTACATATACTTAAATAAAAACTTAATGCAAATTACTTCTTAAATTATCCACTAACTGACTTGACAGCTACAGTGACTACAAATAGTGAAACCACTGTCATAATAAAAATAAAATTATTTATTATTAGATTTAGTATTTCTAATCTCTTACATTTCAATTTAGGAAGGTCAATTTTTGGGAAGTGTTGGTAATAATCTAAGTATATCTAGACTCAGTGATGAGGACTAGTTTACTGTAGGGGAGATTTTAGCATAACAGTATTGAATGTTGGTAAATGTATAGGAGTTTTCTTTTTAAAGACAGCTTTTTATACAAAGAAACAGATGATCCTTTTTCTTTTCTAAACGATGTTAGCTATACCCATATTAGTAAATGTTAAAATAACCATGACTGGTAAAAACGTTTTGCAATTTTTTTTTTTTTACTTTTTATATAATTAAATGAAATTCTCCATTTGGTAGTTGATCTCTCAGATAAATTAAGTCTTGCCAGACTGTCTGAGAAGACTAGTGAATCAGACCCCAAAAACTTGTAATATTTGAAAAATAACAACTGTGGACTGCAATTTATAAGGACATAATTAGAGAAACTTTTTCAGTCTTAAGATTTGTACTCATCACCCTGGTTTTAGAGAATCCCGTTCAATTCAACTGCTGTGAAAAAGTCACCGCTTTTAGCCACAGAAAATAACCAGATTAATAGAATGACTTATAATGACTTATAATAAAAATTTAACCATTTTGACTCCAAAAGCCTAGCTGACCAGGCGAGGTGGCTCACGCCTGTAATTCCAGCACTTTGGGAAGCAGAGGCAGGCGGATCACTTGAGGTCAAGAGTTTGAGCCCTCCTGGCCAACTTCGTGAAGTCCTGTCTCTACTAAAAATACAAAAATTAGCCAGGTGTGGTGGCACATGCCTGTAATCCCAGTTACTCGGGAGGCTGAGGCAGGAGAATTGCTTGAACCTGGAAAGCGGAAGTTGCAGTGAGCCAAGATTGAGCCATTGTACTCCAGCCTGGGTGACAGACTGAGACTCCTTCTAAAAAAAAAAAAGCCTAGTTGACTTGATTCCCAGATCTGTCTGTACTTTGCAGGCACAGATACATGTACAAAATAATTAATGGTGATTTTCTTATTCACAATAAGCAGTTATTTTGCTTTCAGTGTGTGTGTGACAAGGTGGTTATGTGGAGTACATAAAGGCGTAAAGTAAGTCCCTTGACTTCAAGATGCTTACAGTCTAATAGAAACCTTGAAATTTCTACGGGTCAAGGGTTTCTTGGGATAACTCGAACCAAATGAATGAGCAGCTGTCTAACAAATGAAAATTACTCTTGTCACTTTCCTTAACTTTATATTGATTGGTAACAGGTCATGATGCATGGGAATTGCTTATGCTTCTGAGTTTTAGTCTTTTAAAAATAGGTTTAGATATTCTATCATGTTTGTCACATTAGACATGCATTACATAAAAGGTTTTCTATGTATTGTAGCTCCTTCTGAGGGTCACCTATGTGAATGTTTAAAAAAGAAGCGAGAAGGTATTATAAAAAGCACTAGAGAAGCTGTCAAATGGTTTGTGAGACAAAATGAAACTCTCCAACTCTGAAATCTGACAGAGTATGATGAAGAAAGGGAAAAAATAGATGAAAAAATGGCAGGGGAGGAACTCAGTGCCCTAGCAGGATTAAATCAGAATGTGGATCAGATCCAGACACCCAGCAGTCTGTGAGCCTCTCGATATGGGATGCTTGGGTTGAGAGTTCAACTCATTGAATAAATTTTATCAGTAACCGATAGTCTAAGATCTACAAAGTAGAGTAAGCAGTGTAGAATCAATTAAAGGTACTCTCTTTATTATGTCTTTCTTGTGTTTCCTGCTTTTGAGGTTATTCGTCCTTTTAATTAATTTATAATAAACTAATATAGTTTTGTGGTCACCAGCTTCTGGCTAGTACATGCACAGTTGTGGGTTGGTAGGAGAATGAGCAGTAAAGCTCTGAACTAATATGCCAAGTAGTCTGTTGTATTCACGAATGGCCAAAAGAATAACAGAGATTAAAGAAAGGTAAATATAGCCACCTGGCCAAAATATTTACCCTTTTTAAAATGATGGAAGTTATATATAGAAGAAATGTTTTTGGTAAAAATATTTGAAAGTTTGTTTTATAATCAAAAGTAGCTTGGGTTATTTTGACTAGGGGCTGTGTGTGTGTATGTGTGTGTGTGTGGTGGGGGGGAGAGAAAAGGAGGGAGGCAGGCAGCTGGCAGGGACTGTGGATTGTGTCAGTTAGGAGAGGGAAATGAGATGATTAAGTTAGTAAGAATAGAAAACATGTAGGAAGCAAGATCTTGAAATTTCAGGGCTATTCATTAGTCATTAGTTGAAGATTTAATGGGGAAATGGTAGAAACCACCAGTAATTAAGAAATAAAATTATTGTTAAAAAACTGTCATAAGCATGCCGGATGCGTCGGCTCTCACCTGTAATCCCAGCACTTTGGGAGGCCAAGGTGGGCCGATCACCTGAGGTCAGGAGTTTGAGACTAGCCTGACCAATACGGTGAAACCCTGTCTCTACTAAAAATACAAAAATTAGCCAGGCATGGTGGTGCGTGCCTACAATTCCACCTATTTGGGAGGCTGAGGCAGGAGAATCTGTTGAACCGGGAGATGGAGGTTGCAGTGAGCTGAGATCACACCACTGCACTCCAGCCTGGGCATCTGAGTGAGACTCCATCTCAAAAAAAACAAAAACAAAAAACCCCCAAACTTTCAGCATGAGAGTAGCTTGCTTCAGCTCAGAAACATCAGTTTGAAGATTATACCAAGTTTTCCAGTCAAATGTAACCAGTTTACGGAGCTGGGTTTGCACGGATCTGAACCTCCCCTCCTCAGGTGTAAGCTCTTGGAGGCAGCATGCCGCTTAAGGTGCAGGGGAGTTCATCTTTGCCAGACATGGTAACATATCCATAGAGATCTGGCACCACAGCTTAAGATAAGTGGGAGAAATAATATGCAAAAAATGGAAAGAGCACAAGTAAGAGAAATCCACAGAAGTGGTAAGTAACAGAATTGCTGGCTGAGGTTGGAAGCATTAAGTGTGTGGGTGTTTGTGGGAGGCATGGTGGTCTCCTATTCCTTGACTTCATTGGGCAGATATCACAGCACAAACATGCAGGCGGGAATCAATTGTGATCCCACCTGAGTACCTCCATAGGCTATTGGGGATACACCACTTACTACAGTATGATGGAATATGGGGCGATCCAAAGGCACTCAGTTCTCCCACCCATCCTGTGCACAAGAAAAAGCCCCTTGAATAATGTCTCCCCTCTTGTCCTTTGCATGGTGAAAACGCACATTTTCCCATCTACTCTTTTCTCTTTAAGCTTTAGCATACGGTTGTTTGCTAAGAATGGAATCAGAGAGAATATTTTCACCAGGAAGTGAAAGTTAAAGTGCTTGAAAAAGATACAAGGATATCTAATAGTTCCAACCAGCACCGTTTTGTATTTTCACCGTGACAAGTAGCTGTATGTCATGGAACTTTGGAAAACAGATTGTTCCGTTTAATTTTCACAGATGAAACCCACAGTGCTGAGTGGGGGCCAGGCAGAGGGAAATCAACCAAATATCTCATTTTAAAGATTTGGGGGTTTTTTCGGGGAAATTGCAAACGATGCTTGTTTATAGCCAATTCAGGGACCTTGACACTCTCTTACTTACAGTTCTGGAGTTGTAGTTTCCTCCCTGAAGACTGGGTGAAGGCAAGCAGGGTTATGTGCATAGGTGGGGGTGAGGGTAGATGGCCTACAGGGTTGTTACTTCTAGTGTAATAGGAATATATGAAGGTACTTGGGCTGCTGGTCTTGTGCAGAACCAGCCAGTGGGTTCCAAGAGACTTGATAGCCGAGGGCTCCTGGGCCCTGTTCCACCCTTTTAACATTTCTGTGGCTTAGTTGCGGCAGTACCATGCCCATCCCCCAGTGATGTTTCGGGTACAGTTATACCCTTGGCCATGCCTCTGCGTTCGCTCACCTGTGCCATCTGAAATCCGGCTCTTGATCAGGATCTGAGGTTGCTTACGCAGGATCCATTTCAGGGTTCTTATTCATGGTAGATGGAATTTCGGAACTTTCCCCCAAAAAGTTGACATAACTTAAAGAGAAGGGAGGTATATTGAGGCCAGCCTGGCCGACATGGTGAAACTCCGCCTCTACTAAAAATACAAAAATAGCTGGGCATGGTGGCGAGCACCTGTAGTCCCAGCTACTCAGGAGGCTGAGGCAGGAGAATCACTTGAACCCCTCGGGGCAGAGGTTGCAGTGAGCCAGGATCACACCACTGCACTCCCGCCTGGATGACAGAGCTAGACTCCATCTCAAAAAAAAAAAAAAAGAGCAGGCTGGTATTATTTCCTTACTGGTCTCAGTAACCCTTGAGAACATTAAATGGTTTATACCACTGAAGAGTTCCTGTTATAATGGGGGTTTAATTTAATAGTAAAATTTTATTCACTGGGATTCACTCAGGGGAAAGTATTCAGGAACAAAGTGAAAAAATATGAACATTGTCATTTTGGTTCTAGTTTTTATAAGAACTTATGGTAGCAATCCAAATAGAAGTATTTGCTCTAACTAACAGATAAATTATTAGCACGTTGGTTGTTTACATATGAGTCAGGGCATCTAAGATTCGTTCCCATAAGCAGGTTGAACCTCCTTCTCAGCCTGTTGTCATAGGGTCTAAAAATGGAAACATGAGTCCAAACTCTTTCCAGATCATAAAAATAATTCTGAATTAGTAGAGCGTAAATGAATGTGATTTTACTCGAGTGTCATTTTCAAGTTCCCCAGGCCAGGTTGAGACCTTTTAAGTCTTCTAAAAATTCCCTGCAGTGAGGATTAAGAAAATAGTAGCAGCTTTGCTTCTGGTCTTAGACAGTTTTCTAATGAGGTCAGAGCCTCTCACCCTGAGAGAAGCAGACTCCCTTTGCCCCTTCAGCATTGGTTTTTGAGAATTGCTGTCTGAAGCTATCATATAGACAAGGTCACTTCTTAAAAGGATACATTTCTGAACCTGGAGAAGGAGTGGGATCTGAATGATTGGCTCTTCTGATTAACAGAGCTGTAGATCAAGCTGTGCTGAAATGCTCCACAGATATATGAAGCCACATTTATGCGTGAGTGAGCTCACTGTCATGACATGGGAGTGAATCTTTGCTGATTCAAGATCCTGGGGTTCCTTTGCGTTGGAACACTGTCCTGATTCTAGATAGTTAATAGCAGTTTTCAAATTAGGTTAAATGTAGTCTGACTGCAGGATTGATTCTGATGGGAATTTTTTGTTTGTTGGTTGGTTATTTTAAGCCTGAATATGAACTCAAACATTTTTCCCAAAATGTGAAATGAAGAGTGAAAACCTAACAATAGGATAAGCAAGATGATAGATAAGAGAAAATAGTTCAAACTTGGCCTGCACTCAGGAAATGGAAAGAGTTCCTCCCCATCCTCCTGCCTGTCTTCCTCCTCCCTCTTCACCTCCCCCTCCTCCTCTTCTTTCTGCCCCCCCCGCCCCCGCCCCCACTGTCGCCAATTTATTCATCCCCCTCCTCTTTTAGAATGCCAACCACTAGCTTGTTAGTTCCATTGCTTACTTGCCTTGTGACTCATAACATTTTCATCTTAGGTATTTTTCTTTCTTGGTCTTGGTAAAAATTCTAAACATCGTAGAGCATATCACCTGGAGAAAAGAACTACTTTCATTATTAATGAAGGCAAAAAGTAAAGAATTGAAACTGCATCCTAAGAAATTATAAAAAGATCAACTAATCAAAAAATGTAAAAGCTAGGATGGAGGAATTAGCAGATGGTAAGATTTAAAAGTTAAGTAAATCCAATAGCTGGCTATTTGAAATGACCAATGAAGTAAACTCTTATCATCCTAACTTAGGAACAGAAAGAAATCATCCTAACTTAGATAATAGGAATGAGAAAGGAGACACAGAGAAGTATCAGTAGACTTTATAGAAAAACATTACATGTAACACATTTGAAAATACAGGGCGGACTTCTCAGGAAAATACAAATTACCAAAGTTGATTTAAGAAGCATGGAAAAGTTGAATAGACCAATTACTATAGAAGAGGTAAGAAAGATGATTAAAAGTTACCATTGAGAAAGGCACCAAGAATCCACGGATTTCTAGCTGAGGTTGTTTTATTTTATTTATTTATTTATTTATTTATTCTGAGACAGAATTTCGCTCTTGTTTCCCAGGTTAGAGTGCAATGGTGCCATCTTGGCTCACTGAAACCTCTGCCTTCTGGGTTCAAGTGATTCTCCTGCCTCAGCCTCCCGAGTAGCTGGGATTACAGGCATGTGCCACCATGCCTGACTACTTTTGTATTTTTGGTAGAGATGGGGTTTTATCATGTTGGTCAGGCTGGCTTGAAAAATAGAAAATTAGAACGTTATTTTTACTCATAAAACATGAAAAGTTTCCCAGTTCATTTTATAAAACCAGCAAAATTTTAATTTAAAAATCTGATAAATTTTAAAAAAGTAAAGATCAATATTATTTACGAAAGTAAATGTAGAAATTTAAAATAATTTATTAAAAAATAGACTCTTGAGTGCATCAAAAGGCTAGTGCATTATAATCAGTATTTTACAGTAATACCAGGGTCATTAACTATTAGAAACCCATCACTATCATTGATTGTTACTCAATCATATAGAAGGAGAAGAATGTGTTACTAAGTCATTGGAGGCTAGAAAGCTATTTGAAAAGGTTTAGCAGCCATTCCTAATATAATACAATCTCAGAAAGTAAACTAGGGCTGAAAATAAATTACCTAAAGGCCATATGTATGTATAAACACACACACACACACACACACACACACACACACACACACACACACACACCCACAGCAAATATTTCCTAAAAGACAGAACACTAAAACTATTCAATTAAAATTAGGAATGAGAGAAGAATGTCATCTTTTACAATTATTCTTTCATATTATCTGAGAGGTTCTTATGAGTGGAGTAAGACAATGAAATGTTCATATGACTAGAAATCACAAGAGCCTTTAGTAAAAAATCTAAAATCGAAAGAAGAAATTGTCAAGGTAGCTGGACAAAAAATATGTCCCTAGAAATTATCTTCTCTGTGTTTAGAAGGTAAGCACCTAGAAATAGGAGTTAAGTATTTCTTTCATGATAGCAGCAGATCACCTAGGAAGATACTGAACTAATACCTATAACCTTCATAGTGAAGAATGTGAAATATAATCTAGAGAAATTAAAACATATAACCTCTGAATGTATCTTATTACAATATTAATAAGTAAATTTCTTATGATTCCAATTAGAATTTCCAAAGTGGTGGGTTTTCTTTTTAGTTGAATAAAATAATCCTGAAGTCTTTATAGAAGAATAAATGCATGCTACCTGAGAGGAGCCAAGACAGATATGGAAAAGAAAACCAGTGAGGGCAGATTTGGCTTACAAGTGGTGACAGCATGCTAAGAATAAGAAGTCTTCGTGATCAAAGCAATGTGGTATTGATCCAGACTACATAAATAGTTCATTGGAACAGACTTGAGAATCTAGGACTGTGTCTCATTAAGTAAGAAAGAGAATGTATAACAAGATGATAGTTCAGTACTGTTGAGGATGGCACTGGCATAACCAGATCTTTATCTGGAGTAGGGGTGGGGGGGAACAGCCCAGACCTCTATCTTACATCATGATCAGTAATAAATCCCAGAATCTTCAAACACTTAATAAGCAATGCAACTTTTACAAGAAAATATAAGAACCTACTTTGTATAATCTTGGAGTGTGGGAGCTTGTTTAAGCAGAATTTGATACACACAACCTATAGAAAGAGACATAATTTGAACATATATTTTATTTTTATTTGTTTATTCTTTGAGATGGTCTCACTCTGTCAGTCGGGCTGAAGTGCAGTGGCATATTCAGGGCTGACTGCAGCCTTGACCTCCCAGACTCAGGTGATTCTCCCACCTCAGCCTCCCAAGTAGCTGAGATGACAGGCAAGACTTACTGGATCAGTCAGTTCTCATGCTGCTAATAAAGACATACCTGAGACTGGGTAATTTGTAAGGAAAGAGGTTTCACAGTTTCACATGGCTGGGGAGGACTCACAATCATGGCTGAAGGTGAATGAGGAGCAAAGTCACATCTTAACGTGGCAGCAGGCAAGATAGTGTGTGTGGGGGAATTCCCCTTTATAACCATCAGATCACATGAGACTTATTCACTATCATGAGAGTAGCATGGGGAAAATCTGCCTTCTTGATTCAATTACCTTCCACCAGGTCCCTCCCATGACATGTGGGGATTATTACAATTCAAGGTGAGATTTGTGTGGAGACAGGGTTTCACCATGTTGCCCAGGCTGGTCTTGAACTCTTGGGCTCCAGTGATCTGCCCGCCTCAGCCTCCCAAAGTACTGGGATTAACAGGCATGAGCTACCACACCTACCCTGAATATATATTTTAACATATTTTAAAACTTTTCTATGGTAAAAGATATGTGATTAAGTCATAGATCAAGGAGGGATATTTATAACAGACATGGGTTACTATCTATAGTAAATAACTTGCAAATTAAGAAAAACACAAAGGAAAAATGGACAAAGAATATTAATATGGAATTCGCAGATAGCAAATGCAGACAGCCAGGAAACCTATGAAAAACGGTTCATTTTTGCTAGGGAAATGCAGATTAAAACAACAATAAGATGTTACTTTAAACCCATCAAATTGGTAAAAATAGAGAAAAATACCACTCTTTGATAGCAAGGATGTAGTGGAAGTGGTAAGTGGTGTTATTTCTCATAATACTAATGGAAATGTGAATTATCATGGCCTTATTTGAAAAGCAGATGGGAGTGTATATTAAAATAAAAAATGACTATACCTTTCCTCTAAGCAGCCTTTGTCCTCGGTATCTGTCTTTTAGAAATAAAAGCATGTGCAAAGTCATATGGATAAGGATGTTTATTGTACCATTCTAATGGCAAAATATTGAAAATATGAAAGCTCATCAGTTGAAAAATGGCCAATTTATAGACTATTTATGGATTACTTATATGTAACATTAAGAGAGTACTGGAGCTGTATGGGAGTTGGCTTTGGAGCACAGTTCTGTGAGATAGTGATGAATGAGAAGCAATGTGTAGAAAAATATGTGATATCTAGTTGTAAAACAAAGACACATTCCTCCTGTGCCCAGAGGTGTAAATGCGTGAGTGTGGAGAAAAAGACGAAAACACTTCTTACCTATGTTAAGCAGGGAGCCGGGTGGAGGTTAATGTGGAATGCTGGGAGAGTGGGGATGGCAGGGATTTCCAAGTCACCCACCAGTGGTGAATGTTAATCACATCCCATTTTTCCTGTGAAAGAAGCTGCAGCACTGTAGTTTGAGGTTGAGAATGCTGGCTCCTTCTCTTAGGTCTTGATTTTTTTTTTTTTTTAATTTGAATCTGTTCTTGTTTTGATGCACTGATACCCTCTTAGATTTTAGGAACGTATTAATTGTGTGTATTTAACATTCTTCTTTCGTTTATTCTGAGACCCCATTTGCCTGCCCCTTTGGCATCATTGGCAGTTCTTGGTGGTCTGTTGGTCTTCCTCTTTGTGCCTCCTGTCACCCTCTGTTCACTGGCATGTGCCAGGTCGAAGCAATACGTAGGGCCTGGTGGGATGGGCCAGGAGGCAGCCTTTTAGGTGTGGCTCCTGCATGGGCTTCCTCACTCTCTGAGCTGCCTACACTGCTGTCTTAGCAGTCTTAGGACCACACTCCTGCTTTGGCCCACGTGAAGTGCAAGGTAGCAATGGGAAAAGCAGAGGGGAAATGAAGTTTCCTGATAAATCACCTGATCACTGCCCCAGGGTTAGTCACTCTAGCCCCTTGGATCTCTTGACTTCATCTCTTGACTTGTTTCTTTTGAATTTCTGGCATCTGTAGAATACTACTTGTGCAGCAGCGGTCCCCTAGTTCTGCTTTTCTTTTGACCCTAGCCTAGACCATTCATTTGATGATACTGTGTCTTATTTTCCCAAGATTCTTATGGATGTGATATTTAGTCTGAATCAGAGAAAGAGAGAGGTAGAAATGTACACTCAGAGCGCCACTTGGGTGGAAACTTCTATTGATCTCTCCAAGCCTTAGTGGGATTGTCTGTAGAGCAGGGATGACAGTGCCTATCTGTTCCTGTTAGGGTTACTGTGACGATTAAGTGGTGCTCTTAAAAGACTTAGAACAGTGCTGTCATAAAGTGCGGATTCTGTAAGTATTAGCTGCTTGTGTGTGTGTGTGTGTGTGTGTGTGTATGTGTGTGTGTTTTAAATGGGATCTTGCTGGAGATACTAGATTGCAACGGAGCATTGGTGTTTTTTCCCTAGTTAATAGATCTAGGATGTCTTCTGATGCCTGTCATGTTTTAAAAACTCTATGGTGTTTCGTTTCTTTTCTTTTTTTTTGAGACAGAGTCTAACTCTATCACCCAGGCGGCAGTGCAGTGGTGAAATGTCAGTTCACTGCAACCTCTGCCTCCCCAGGTTCAAGTGATTCTTCTTCCTCAGGCTCCTGAGTAGTTGGGACTACAGGCATGCACACACCACTAAAAACACAATTTGTGTATTTTTAGTAGAGACAGGGTTTCACCATGTTGGCCAGGCTGATCTCGAATGCCTGACCTCAAGTGATCCCCCTGCCTTGGCTTCCCAAGTGCTGGGATTACAGGTGTGAGCCAAAGCACCCAGCCAGGTGTTTCTTGATATATGTATGTATGAAAGTTTCTGTAGCTAAATTCCCATAGTTGAATTCCTGGATCAAAGAATAGAAACATTTACAATGTTCATAGACATTGGAAAATTGCCTTCTGTAGTATTGCACTGGTTTCCGCTGGGTGTAGTGGTTGATGAGGGTACCAGTTTTTCCCTAGTTAAACATTAACCCATTTTATCGTTCTTTTCATCTCTGACATTATGGAAGGTAAAAACATCTCATTTTATGTCTTCAATCTGTGAGGCCAGGTTTCTCTTTGTGTATCTGTATTTCCATTTTTATTCAGTGGCAACTCACATCCTTCTGTCAGTTTTTCCTTTGACCTATTAATTTTTCATTGCTTAATAAGAATTCTTTGTAAAATGGACAGTTTAACTCCTCATCTATCTTATGCTTTTCTCATTTGATTTTTTGAATATCTTGTATAGCATCATTTAATTTTAACATTGTGCTTTTGTCTTTTCTATGGTGACTTGGAAAGCTAACAGCTACTTACAGCATAATATCCTTCTGTTAAAAACAAGAAGGGATTTTCCCACTCTAATTGTGAAGATTGTACATTCTTCTAAGTCTGAAAATAGAGGGAAAAAAACAACAGAAAGAACATCAGTCACTCTTAATATTTTGGCATTTTCCTTTTAGTTGTCTTTTAGGAGAGAATGTTTATATATACTTAACATCATAACATGGTTAATAGCCTGTTTTGGTCATTTATTCCAATATGTAATATATGACAGTTTCTGAATGTACAATATCTTATTTAATCATATCTGTTAAGTTTGTTTCCAGTTTTTCATTTAAGAGAGAAGGATACTGGGTGTATCTTTGTGCAAAACAAGATTTTTTTTTTTTTTAATTTGGATTCTGTTCCTATGATACCTCTCTGGAAATGGGATTCCTAAATCAAGGAATATTAGGATTTAAATACTTTTGGTACAGATTACCAATTAACTTTCCTAAAATGTGGTACTAGTTTATGTTGCGATCAGCACAAAGACTCACTGTGCTATCATCGGAAGAGAAGAGAGCTGCCCTGAAGATCTGGTGGAGGAGCGTTCATGGAGAGGCATGTAGAAGTGAGTTTGAGAGGTTTGAGAAGCAGCTGGGAGGTGAGTGGGGCTGGGGAAGGGAGAGAGTTCAGGGGAGAAGGCTGGAGATGAGGTTAAGGGAGCCATGGCTGTGTGGGTGCCGTGGAATTTGTATTTCCTTCTTAAGGTTGTGGTAAGCCAGCCTGGAGAGTTGCCAGAAAGGAGTGGCTTTGTGTGATTTATTGTTGCAAGTGAGAGTGGCCCAGAGGCCAGTTAGGAGGCTGTTGCAGAGGCTTAAGTGAGAGAGAATGGTTTGAACACCAGAATGGAAACATCCAGCATGGAGAGGAGGAGATGGTAGGGGATTAAATTTGGAGATGGAGTCCTTAGGACCTGCTGATAAACTGGATGTGTTAGAGAGAAAGGGAAGAGGAGAATTGAGGAAATTTCCTCTTGAACTGCCTGGAGGCCACTGAGTTGGGATCGATGTGTTGGGGAGCGGTGCGGAGGCAGAATCGATGCTCTTTTTAGGCCTAAGTCGTCTCTTAGACCTCCAAGTGGAGATGTGAAGATGATGGTAAAGGAGAATGGAGCGCTAAAGAGAGGCCAGAGTTGCCGGGCTTTTGGGAGTCATTTGCAATTAGGTGGTCTTTCCAGCCTAAGGGACTGGAAGACTTCACTAAGGTTGAGGTCTGTCTTTCCTGTGAAAATGTGATCAGGATCCTAAGTGACAACCCTAAAAATTAAACATTAGGAACACAAGGTTTCATAAATTAGGAAGTGTCTATAAGCTGCCAGGTTCTAAATGCTTTGAGGATATAAATCCTTGGGTGTTGCTGAGTGCTTTGAGCAGAAGAGGTACATCGTATTGTGTTTACTGAATGGTATTTAAAGATTCAAGAGTCCTTTCCCCCTTCTTGATGAAACAATTTGCTTTTCAGATGCTTTGATATAGTCAGTTGATTGTAGGACCTTACGAAGCATGTAAACCACACATTGTCTTTTTTTGTAAGGCATTGGAAGAAAAAGCTAACTCGAGTTAGGAGGGATTTAAGACTGTGTGAGGAAGTTCAAGACTTTATTTGGTTATCACCAAACCTTGCCTGTGTTGTGTAAAGATTTTTGTCTGTGTCATGTTATCCTTGTTTTGTTCAATTTATTCCTCCCCCTCCAAGCGTCCTAGTTTCTCCTCTACTGTAGCTGGCTTTAAACAAAATAGAACAACTTGGGTCTCCTCCACCCTCAGCATCTGAATTCTCATTTGGTTACTCACTGTTTTAAAATAAGTGATAACAGTACATTCTTAGCAGTTTGTTTATTTTTAATTTTATTTTTTATGGAGACAAGGTCTCACTCTGTTGCCCAGGAGTGCAGTGCCACAGGGTGATTGCAGCTCACTGCAGCATTCTAACTCTTGGGCTCAAGCGACCCTCCTGTCTTAGCCTCCCGAGTAGCTGGTACTAAAGGTGCATGCCACCATGCCCAGCTCATCTTAGCAATTTTTAAATAACATTTTTTCCCAATTATAACAGATGTAGACATTGGAAAACACAAAGCATTGATCTACCTGTAGAGCCAAATACCCAGAGGGATATAAATTGGTTACCGTTTCATTTTATTTCTGTCCAGTCTTTTGGCTATATTTATGTATACAGAAATAGTTTATGAACTTGGAATCATACTATGATACTAGTTAGAATGATGCTTTTTAAACTATTTTACAGTAGGCATTTTATGATAGCTTGTCATGTTATTTTTAAAAACATACTTTTTGAAGTCTGCAGAATACGGATAAATTCATGATGACTTTTTAGAGGAAAATATCAAGATGATCTCACTAACAAATCCTAAGATTAAAAACAAAAGCAAAGAATACAAAAGCTGAATCATCTTTGGAATACTACTGTGAAATTCAAATTTTATGTTCTTAATAAAATCCTGTTTTGAATGAAATCAGTCTTCACGCTTTTCTTATTCCTTTTGGCTATGTTGCCTACACTTGAATTCACTGTTCTTATATACTTCCTTTGCTTTGCATTGGAACAAGCTGATCCATTGTGACGCTTTGTGGTATTTCATAAAACCACACCCTACAAACCGCCCAGTCTTTTAAGTGTAGTAAACAGCATTGAGCAATTTTTTGGGTAATACTGTCAGAAGTGTTAGGTGCCCTCCAACAATGGCTTATCACTTACATTTAAGTGTAAGTAATATACAGTTAAAGGAATGTCATGACTTTTTAACTTTATTTTGAAATTTGAGCTTAGAAAAAAGTCCCCAAGGGATGTGAGCAACAGCGAAAGCATCCTCTCCTACTGCCAGCCTTCTGGGAGAGCCACCCCTGGTCTCCCCAGGTGCCCCCTCCGTGACCTCTTGTTGGTCGGAAAGGGCTGTGGAAAGTTCCAGGGAGGCCGCTTTTCCCTCCATTCCTTTTGCTCATTGCATTCTGCCCAGATTATAAAACCGAAGAATTTGTCTTAAGACACCATCAACTTTCTCTTCATCAAATCCAGACACATAGAATCCCCAACAACCAAGAATTACCCAGCCACAAAGTGTCACTAGTGGCCCGGTAAAAGAAAGCCGATTTTAGGCTTCGTCCAGAACCTGGCCGTCTTCCATTGGTTATCCCAATATGTGCATCCATGTCTCTCTTCACTGTAGCCTGTTGATCATGGTGGCAGTCATTTTGCGATACTAGTGAGGTTAGAGTAACTTCAGGCTTCTTTCATGAATAGTGTTGGAGGAGGAGTGGTTAACACTGGCTTGGAGCTGATGTGAAGGTTGAGTCCACTCTCTAGCATCTATCCCTAGATCATGGTGCTGCTTTGATGGGGCCCTAATTTTCTCCTCTAGACAAAAGGAATTTAAGACTTCTAGCATTCCCCCCAGGCTTAACATTTTTTTTGTTGAGGGCTGATAGTCACTGACTCCTTTCAGTTGCATTTTAATGGAAGTTTGGCAGAAGCTGATTTCTCTGGGTTAGGGAAAATGACATAGGTTTAACAGAGAGGTAGATATACACCACTTGTTTAATTAGTTTGCCTAGAATAGAGGTGGCAGAATTGGAGTTGGAAAGATCAAATGTAGCCTTTTTCCTTCCAGAATGAGGTTTTTCTGTGAGTTTTTTGAGGCAGAACCTTGTGGGACAGGGTGAAAGTGAGCATACCCAAGTGAAGTGTATGGTTATGGGGAAATGATTATCAGAAATCTCAATTGTCTCAATTTTCTAATATTAATTTTCAGAGGGTGACAATTGTGTAATTAGTGTTGTAATTGTTTGCCAGGGCCATCATAACAACGTAGCACAGATGGGGCGGCTCAGATACCACAAATTTGTTTTCTCAGAGCTCTGGATGTCCGGAGCCTGCAATGAAGCAGGGTTGGCTGCTGCTGCGGCCTCTCTTCTTGACTTGCACATGGCTCCTCTGGGTCTTCCCAGGTCATCTGTGTACCTGTCTGTGTCCAAATCTGTTCGTATAAGGGCACAGTCATATGGGATTAGGACCCACTGACTGACCCCATTTTAACCTAATTACCTATTTACATACCCTCTCTCTAAATACAGTCAGAATCTGAGGTATTGAAGACTTTCACATAGGAATTTTGGGCAAATACAATTTAGCCCATCACAATCAGGTAGCATTTGGTAGGAAGTATAGGTGCTTTTTATCTTTAAGGGAATAGGCAAATTGGTAAAACAATAAAACTTGTTCAACTTGGTTAGGTGCATTTTCTTGCAGCATATTGTAGTTTTTATTTTTTTAACCTTCCAGCCAGTGTGTAAATTGGAAACATTGTAGCTTAATTTGATAGTTTTAAACATAATCAAAGATGATGGAAATCCTGTTCTTAAATTTAGTCTGTTGGGCACTTGAGTGTCCTCAACTGCTGAAGACTAAAAACTTGAGATGTTTCTCTTGTTTTAAGAATTTGACTGAAAACAAGCTGGGCGCATTGGCTTATACCTATAATCCCAGCACTTTGGGAAGCCAAGGTGGGTGCATCACTTGAGGCCAGGAGTTCCAGACCAGCCTGGCCAACATCGCAAAACCCTAAACAAAAATTAGCCAAGCATGATGGCTCACACCTGTGGTCCCAGCTATTCGGGAGGCGGAGGCACAAGAATTGCTTGAACCTGGGAGGCAGGGACTACAGTGAGCCGAGATTGTGCCATTGCACTTTAGCCTGGGTGACAGAGCAAGACCTTGTCTTTAAAAAAAAAAAAAAAGGACTGGAAATGGTTGGCCCTGTCCCCCGTCTAGTTGAACCTTGGTACCCACTTGCTTCTCTACACCTTCAGCAATCCTCCCAGCCTCGAGGGGGTGATCCGTTAGTCTGGAAATCCCAGCGTTTGAGTGCTGGGGGGAAGTGCAAGTCTAGTTTACAGGGTTTTGACATGCCAGGAACACTTCATGAGTGCGCATGCCACCAAATTTGAGTGCATGTAGAAAGTTAGCTGTTTGCTACAACTGGGGATACTTCCTATTAGAGCCACATCTGCTGGGGTGGAGGCCTGCATGGGTTGGAGAGTAGGATGTGACTTCTTCCAGCTAGAGAAAAGAGAAGTAGCATAGTGCCCCTCACAGAGAGAGAGCACGTGTTTGACCTGCTCTTAGAATTTCCTCAGAGTAGGGGTGGTCATGTTGCCAGACTACCCCTCAAACGAGGACCTGGTGCCTCCAGGAACCAGGGCAGAGCTCCACTGGCACCTTTATGGCCCTCATTTACACTTAAGGGCACACAGCTGGGATCTGAAAACTGGGACTGCACTGCAGAGACTGCAGATTTACAGGGCAGAGCTGTTTCTCATCTGACAGAATCCCCTATTGATTCTGTTTGGGGCTGTAGTTTGTATCATAATTATTTTTGTTCCTGCTTTTTTTTCCCCCTCTTCAAGACCGTAAGCTTTTGGAGGGCTAGGAAGTTGTGTTCCCACCTGTCAAGTGTGGGGCCTCGAAGGCCAGAACCTCAGAATGTGGAAGCTGAGTTAGTTTGTGGAAGGGTGAAGGGCTGACCTCTACTGTCGGAAATCCCAAAATCTCTGATCTGGCTTTAAATAAGCAAAACAGCCCCACCAGACTTAGAGTCATCCACAGAACCCTGCAACCTCTGTTACTGCCCACCCTGTGTGATGAGCCCTCTGAGAACTTCATTTGAGAAGAGATGCCTCAGGAACAACTGCAGGGAACCTGGAGATAAGGCACCAGGTGATGATGTAAGCTAATTGCTGAGCTGGGTGGAGTTACTTAACCTTACGGTAGCGGGTGGAGCTTGACGCAACTCCGTTTTCCACCAACAAGCATTTCTTTCTACCTGTCATTGAAGTGAATCATCAGTATAAGTAGAGAGCTGGGTGCATTCCTTCTCAGTTGTGTTAAAACTTGCTAGTATTCCCTCGGTATCAGCAGAGGTGTGTACAGACACTGCTTTAAAACTGGGAAGGAGGAAGACGAGGCCAGGGAGCTGAAGACTCACAGAGGTAGATTTGCAGCAACACTAGCCCAGCTGAACCCTTTCCAGCCTTGTTTTTCATCAGCCTTGAGGAAAAGTATAGGTAAGGACAAAGACAACACTGTATGTTCGTTATATGAATGCATAACATCTGCTCTTGGCGTGGAGTTTGATTTTGGTGTAATACTCTTTTAATGTCAGTGGCATAATTCTAGCACATACCAAGGTTTTCCATTTTAAATGCTTGTCGGTGTTTGGAGTTAACTGTAATTGGTCAATTTTACTCTCCTTATGTTTAAAAAGAATGATGGGCAAAGAATAAACTTTGAAAAGAATTGGGATCTGAATTCTGATCCCCTATTCTTTGCTTCTTATCTTTCTTGACTATTTAGAAAAAGGCACAGATTTTATTCCAAAAACCAGAGCAATAATAGATGCTTTTATCTTTGAAAATAATGGAAAATAGAGACCATGTAAGTTCTATGAATACTGTTTTCTATTTTAGAAATCACAGATTGAGGAGGAAACAATTGTGTTTTCCTTCCTGTTCTGGTTCGAATCTCAGTATTTTTGACTTAGAAACCTCCTGGAGAAGAGGGAGATACCAGCTCTACTTGGTTTCCAGTGAAATACCATCTCAGGTCATAAAATAGTTTGCTTGGAGAATAATTCGTGGCTTATCTGTGAATTTTTGGTTGGTGGTAAAAGAAATCTTCTGTTCCTCAGTATGAGTAATTTGGCTTACATGATGTATACTAAATTTTATTATTATTTTTTGTTTGAGAGAACGAAAGTCAAAGGCCGGAACATATTCAACTGAGTTTTTCCTTCAGGTTTTCTATCAGTTTCCCACCTTTCCTGCTTATACATGTGAATATACTATGTATGATTAACATGTGATTTTTCTGTTTCTTTGCTGTCTCATTTGATGATGATTCATAAACTGTTAGTTAACTAATTGTAGTGTATCCATATGTTGACAAAGCTTGAAATAAATTTAAGGGCAGGCCACACCTTCATATTAATGAGCCAGGTTACTCTCAATAAAGTATTTTTGATGACATGAAGTGTTAAGATGATTGAAATTCTAAGACAATAAAAATGAATCAGTATGAAATATCAAAGCCTGTGATCAAACCTGAGTTACTCTTTAGTACTTATTTTGTAGCTATGCTTTAATATTTATTCTTTATTACTTACTTTACATAAAGTAAAAGTACTTTACACATATTTGAATGAAATATTGCCAGTGAAAGAAACAAAAGCAAACAACTCAGTAAGGGAAGAGGGATTTTAAAGTTAAGTTTGTGCTGGCCCCAGGCTGGTGAGTTTCATTAGCAATGACCAGAAAGAGAAAGAATGGCCATGGTGGTGGGTGTGTTTTCTTTTTCTTTTTTTAAATGTCTGTAAGGAGTAGAAAGTAAACTTTAATTCTTGTGGGAATCTAGTAAGATGACAGTGAAGTCAAGAAGAGAGGAAGAAATGCTTTTTATTTAGTTAAGAGAAAGTAAACGTCTATATTAGTTACAGATGTTAGGCCTTAACCTTTTTTATTCCTATTGTTTTTATGAAAATTTACCTTTTTAAATTAAATAAAGGTTTTTTGGAATCCTATATTGCAACTAAATGTTGATTTAAAACATCACATTTGGGACATTCTCTTGTCATTGTGGAATATAATGAAAAGATATAAAATGAAGGCAGGCATGAAATTATATGAATTCTGCTACTTGAGTATAGAAGTTTTATTCCGGAGTGGTTTGTTTGGTGGATGTGGTGATGGTGAGGGGCTCTATGTACTTATTAAGGCAAGTGCTAGAACAGGAGCTTCTGTGGTTTTGACGGTTCTGTTGGGATGGGAGAGTTGTTTGGGATCTTTTATGTTTCATTCCAGGCAATGGGGTTTTTTTTTTTTTTTTTTTTTGCAGTCTGTACTTCTTAGGGCATTACCAAGTCAATTTTCATGTGAAGCTATTTTCATACCGTTTCTCTCACCTTGATGGAAATCTTTTCCTTCTCATGTGCTTTGAGTTAAATATGATGCAATGTGCTAATAACATAGAGGGGGCTTTCCTTTCTACAGGTGAGCTTGAAATGAGCCTGCCACTCCCTCACCTTGGATCATGGAGGTTTCAGAGGCTGTTGGCCTTCAGGGCAATGGCAGAAGCACATGTTCTCAGGTATTTTCTGAGTCTATTTTGACTTCGTTCCAAGTGGCCCAGAATTCTCCAAGGGTCACTCGACACACCCTCATCTACAGTAAATATTTGTGCTTCCCCTGTGCCTGGTTTGTTTTTCTCAGTACCCAAGAGCACAGGTGGGCAGTGGGATGTGGGCAGGCATTACCCAGGTGCTCCCCCCACAGGGGCCACAGGGAGACCCCCCTGCCCTTCAGACTAAGTGGAAACAGAGATCAAGGAGTCAAGTGGACTCAGTAGAGTTTCATAGAATACATGGAAAAAGCACTGCTTTCAGTGATGTAAGCTGTCTTGTTCACTTCACTATTACTCATCTGGCCTGCAGCAGGCGAGAAGATCACATGCAATTATAAACAGCCTCCTCTGACTAAAGTCAATGACTGGAAACCCTGTCATGTTATCAGAGGTCATTTGGTCATAGATTCTTGGGCAGAAGCCATTTATAGTCTGGCGGGGGGGTGGGGGGGGCGTGACCTTTGAGCCTTTGCCAATGCTGGGATTTGACCCCTTTTAGCTCAATTAACTGGGTCCAGGAGTTTATTTTGGCTGAGATTTGCCATGCTAAGTTGACAGGCTTGAGAATAGAAGGAAATCTCTAACTTCATTCAAGGAAATAGCATGGCAGGCTTTAAGGCATTTTGATATACTCCACTTTTTCTCTCTTGCCCTGTTTTGTTGAGGTTTTCAGGGCCATACTTGTTGTATCTGAGGTTAACCAGTGAGCAATCTATCTGGAAGAAATTTGTTCTCTTTGGACACTGTCCTGCATGGTATTGTATTTGGGTACTATTTAGTTTAGCTCATTCAAAAGGCTGTTTAAGTCACTTGTCCTGTTCATGACTTGAAAATAAGTTTTCTCTTTTTTCTTTAAGTTAGTTACCAAATATTTACTAAGTGTCTTTTGTGCTAGACAAGGAGGGAGACTTCCTTTTCCCTTTCACTTGCCAGTTTTTGTTGAGCTAATTTTTTCTTTAAGGTCGATTGTTCTTTTCCTGTTACTTTTGTATTCACTTGTTTATTTATTTTTAAATATATACTTTAATAGCCTTGAAGCATTGGCCTGAATGAGGATGGTGATCAGATGGGGAAAATGCCCCTTCATTTTGCTAGCTGGTTTAAAGAAATGAATTTTCTTTAAATTATTTGTTCATTGATGGGGGCCACCCACCCCAGGTAAGTGTTTCACTGTGTGTGTGCCAGGAGAATCCTCCGTTTCTGGAAAAAACAAGCAACTTAGCTGGAAATGTTATGAAAGCTAAAGAGTACAAGTGTCAGAGAGAAAGGGGTGTTGGGGGGCGGGTAGGAGAATGAGAAGACAAGGCACAGTCAGGGCCCTGTCACCCGTGCAACACTGCAGATCCCTGGAGAGATGATACATTTATCCCTTTTTAGGGATATTGCCATTAAAATTTGATTTTGAGCATGACACAGAACTGAAAACTTTGATGACAAAGCCAGCATCTCAGTTTAGCAATAACCAGGTTAGGGAAAAAAGCCAGAAACTCAACAGTGAGATCAGCTCAGCAATGTGGGTGGGGCAACCCACTGTCCTGTCTTGGGCGGGGAGCAGCCCCCGGCCACTTCATCTGCCTGATCCTGGGTTTTATCTGCTTCACAATTTCATTTCCTTTTTGTTGTGCTTCTGCACATCTATATTTGGCTTTGCTTCTTATTTCTTAAGAGAGGGGAGAAGTGTGGGCAAGGTACAATGCAGCTTGCAAGCTCCCAAATGGCAGGTGCACCAGTTAGAATCAAAGTAGCCCCCCAGCATGAAGGTGCAATTCATGTATTCAGCAAAATGTACCGAGCCCCTCAGAGGCCACTGCTTGAAATGCCAGTGCAAATAGAAGAAGCCAAAAGCACATTAGGCCCTGAGCCAGTGGCCTGCACAGCCATCTGTGACCATCTATGTCTCTGCTTTCAGGGAACTTCAGCCTAGTGGAGGAGACTCGTAATAGCCACGTCAACTGATGATATAATTAGTGGTAGTGTTGGGGGCCATAAGGAGATCAGAGTAAGGGCATCACAATTGTGGGCGGATGATCTTTGGTAAGATGGCATATTTTTGTTTTCTTCTACCTGGTATATCTCCTGACACTTTCCAATGTGTCAATTTTTGGTTAGTATGGAAGTTGTGGCTAGCAGTAGGTTAGTGGTTAAAAGAAAAAAAAAAGCCAACTTACTTTTAGAAGTCTTTAAAAATATCATTCTCATAGAAAGCTATAACCTCTTATGCCTAGAAGCGTAAGTGGCTGTTGATTGTGGAGCAGAATGAATGGATATTTCCTGGAAAAAGTATTTCCACTCATCAAAGATGCGCAAGTCTCTTTTCATCTAATCAATATTGGAAACTAGGAACATCCACACCTATGAAATATCCTCAGAGAGAATTAATTATTCTGCCCTCCAACAAGTGTAGCAGTTTATACATAGGGGTAAAGGCCTGAACTTGAGGCTGTACTATTGAGGGCAAAAGTGCCCTTTATCCCCCAATTTTGTCATTTGCCAAAAGCAATTGTGGTAGATTAACTGACCTCCAATAGCAGAGCTCTATGTTTTCCCCCATCCCCAAGTCAAAATTGATTTTAGCAACCCATCGAACCAGGCTTGGCAAATGATTTTTTGCAACTATCAGATAAATATTGAGGGGGAGGAATGAATGGGAACGCGTAAACAGATCAACACCATCATGAGACTGATTACTTCCTAAATTTCTTAAATTTAGTACCACTGAGAATAAAGCTGTCTTTTCTGAGTCTCTCAAGTGAGCAGGGGTGGGGAAGTTCCTGTGCTGTGCTTGGGGACAGGGAAGCCCTTGGAACCCACTGTGGTCTTAGTCTAAGCAGCATTAACAGCCTCAGCTCACCAAGTGCTGAGCACTGTGCTACAGGGTGTACGACCCTCTCATCTCATGGGGCCTCACTGTTACAGCTGATAGAGATGACATCCAGTTGTTTTTAGTTGCACATGGCAGAGCTAGAAGTAAGGGTGTGTCAGACTCCAGACTCCATGATGCCGCTGTGTTACTCTAAAGCCAATCGACCAAGGCTTCCGTTAAAGAAAAGAGAAATCTGATCATTGTCAAATGTACAATTATTATATTTTTGTTAGAGTCTGCCTCTCCACTGAACAATGTATTTCCTTCAAGCGGTGACTCACAGATTTCACAAAATCAGCAAGGTGCTTGCCCTGCAGCCGATACCTGCCTCCACATCCCCACATCAGTCTTCCTTGCTGTGCTTCTGGTCTCTTGAGTTTTTATCACCTTCTAACACTGTGTACTTTACTAACTGATTCTGTATTGCTTGCTACCTATCTCCCCTTGATAAAATGCAGACTCCACAAAGGGAGGGCATCATGTCTGTTTTCTTCCCTGGCATGTCTCAGGTGCCTAAAACAACCATGCTTGACATGCAGTGGTGCTCAGTGAGAATTTGTTGAATGAAGAAATGGGAGAGAAACACAGACCCCAGAGGTTTAGGAGGGTCTGTGTAAGGGAGTCTCCAGGCGGTCTTCCTGGGGGTGTCCTGAAGGACATGGTGATTCTGATTTTGGTCAGTTTGGAGACTGTGGTTTCTTCTGAGCTGTCACTAGTTAGAGGTGAGTTGTCTGTTGGTCAGCTCATCCCACCTTGATACATTAGTAAAATGGAATTCACTGGGTGGCTCTTAGGACTGCTCAGTCAGTCTAATTGCCAGAGGTGCCTGCATGCTCTGTCTGAAGGCTGGAGTCTGCTTCCTTTGCTTCTCTTCTAGAAAGAGGTCTGTCCACAAGGGATTAGCCCTGTGAAGTTCCTACTGTTGTTCATTGACCCAGCAAGTGTGTTGCCCATTGTGGGTTTTTCCTACCTAATTGCCCTTCTGGTTTTCAGTGTTCAACATGCTGCAGTTACATGTTCCGCTGTGGTTTTACTTAGCTTAATCCTTTATTAATTGCCTCATGTTCAAACTCCCTAAGAGCAGATTATCCTTCGCTTTCAGCTTCTGCTCCATCGCTATTGGACTTCTTTTTTTTTTAGTCATGACATCAGAAAAATAACCAAGTGTGAGTTTGATAATAGCAAGTAACGCTATTTTATTTCTATCCAATTTACCGCAAATTTGAGCAATATTACACCTTAAAATAATAGAGCTGGCTCTTGGCCAGCATGTGAAAACTATATGCTTTATGATAGATGGGTACTTTCCAGTGTCTACTTACCATAAAGCTCTAGATTTAGCCTACCCCACTCCACCCATTACCTCCATTTCCCATATGCCTAACCTGCCTTAGGGCCATCTCAGTGCCCTGTAAAGCAATCTTTGTTGTAGACCCACTGTGTGACTGGAATGTGATACATGCAAGTGACCAAGCCATGGCCCTGCTTTCAAGGAGCTTCCACACCAATAGCAGAAATGGACACATAAGTAAACATCTGCACTACTGATAGACCTCTGCCAACAGGAATGCAGCTTGAGGGCCAGGAAGCCTTCCCAGAGGCACTGGAGCATGCCAGGTGGGAGCAGGGTATTTCTAGCAGAGGAGAAAGCATGATGTGCTCTGAGAACTAGAGAACTAAAATTCATAGTCACTCTACTTGGCTACCTGTATAAGGTACGTGGAAGATGGCAGTGGAGGGGCATGCAGGGGCCAGAGCTGGGCAGACCGTGTATGCCAAAATGGTTCGTCATAGGTTACAAAGAACCAGTGCAGAGTGGGTGAGGCTTAGGCTATTTGGTTAATAATTTGGCTGCATTACAAGATATGGAAAAGAGGAGGTTGGGACTTCCCATGAATTTCATCCTCAAGGTATTTAATCAATGAGGGTGGGATGGCGGGAGGGGACCCTCATTTGCTGGCCTGGTGCTCAAGCCTGAGGTCCTGGCCTTTAATAGTGAGGGAGAGGTGTGCATGGAGGCAGGGTGTGAGCCTGCCCAAGGAGAGCTGCAGCATGAAAAGAGACCCAGGATGGACTTTGGGGAATATCCACATAAGGTCTCAGTTCATTTTGGGAGAACTGAGAACATGCACTCTTCCACATTTGGAATTCTTTGCAAAGTGAGCGATATTTGAACTTCCTTCAAGTTGTGCTACTCCCACCAGATGTGTTATCATCACCAGGGAGCTTGTTAGAAATGCAGGTTCTTGAGGCGCAGCTCACACCTACCCAATCAGACTGCATTTTAAGCAGATCCCAGGCGATTCCTGTGCACATAAAGTGCTTGAACACTGCTCTGTGGCAAAATGACTTTGCTAACCATGGAAGAGGGTGATTTTTTTCCCTTCTCCTTTTATGTTTTTTTATAGGACCTATTTACCTTTTAGAATTTTTTCAGAATTATAGACTGCAGAATATATAAAGTATCAACGTAATTAGCAATTAATAGATGATATTTCGCTGGAAAACAAAGTTGTCTCCACACAAATGCCATTTCTTACATTGAGATGGCGCATGTCTGGTTAGGGTTTAGGCTCATTTGTAAGGAGCCGCGCTGCAGGTAGGCATGGTCCCGGGACCTTAGTTGTTGAGGTCTCAAACTGCTGCCCCAGCATAGTGTATGGCACGGTGACAAAGTCCCTGTGCATCCTCACATTGCCTGCAGTAATCTATCACACTTTTTGTCCCCCAATAACCTAGTTGAGGGGGGAGCTCATGTCCATTTGTGCTGATGCTCACTGCATCCCCAAGTGGCACGTATTTAATATAATTGTCTTTGCTCTTTAATAGTATCTCATTCCACATCAGCTGCACAAAAATTTGAGGTTAATTACAGTGAATGTTTTCTCCATCATTATTATTGAGAGATGTTTAATAGTTTATTTGGTATGTGAAGATTCACATCTAGATTGAGGCTTATACATCTTCATTTAAAGAAAGCTTTTTTGGGTTGGAAAAATATCAGCAAGACATGAAAAGGCATGAAAAATGACACTAAGAACTTAAGCAGCTGGAAACAAAAATTATAATGGTACATAGTGAGCTAAAGATCCATTTTTAAATGTGAACTCCCCTTTTGGTTTCTAAGTGATTACTAACAGTTTCATCAGGGTTTCTGGAATTAAATATTTTGTTATTTGCTCCCAAAGTTGGCCCTCAAACATTAGTATTTCTTGTGTCCTTTTGATTTGAATATTTGTTTTTAACACACAAGGATATCAACTCTGCAAATCAGGTAATATGTTCATGCTTTTAGTTAATCAAAAGTGGCTCCTGATTAACATTGTTGCGGAAATGAGGTTCACTGTGAAACTTTTTTTTTTTTTTAAATCATTTTGTTGTTTCTTTGAGTATATGTGAGCTTATAACTCCGGGCACTCTGGGAAACAACCCTGTGTTTTCTACATTATAGAAAAGTAAGGAAAATGAAGCAATTTCAAGAAAATTAGATTTATGTGGAAAATAATTCTGCATCTAGTTATTCATTATCAGGTATGAGGTAAACACACTGAGAATACCACATTTTGGCAACTCAGACAAGACTGTTTTCCAAACATGTAACCCTGGGAAGAAGGTAACATATCATAGTGTTTGTTAAGAAGTCAAGCAACCAAGAAATGTTTATTGGGGGCTTGTTTTCTACAAGGTTGCATGGAAAATACACACTAGCCTAAGACATGGACAGCAGCCCTGAGTGATGTGCAGCCGCTTAGGAGAATTAAGATTTACACACTTGAAAAGGTACAAACAAGTCTGGCCATGGTGACTCACACCTGTAATCCCAGCACTGTGGGAGGTGCAGGCAGGAGGATCCCTTGAGGCCAGGAGTTCAAAACCAGCCTGGGCAACTTGGGGAAACCCCTGTCTTTACAAAAAAAAAAAAAAAATTAGCCATGTATGGTGGCATGCTTATAGTCTCAGCTACTCCCAGGGGCTGAGATAGGAGGATCGCTTGAGCCCAGGAGATCAAGACTGCAGGATTGCATCACTGCACTCCAGCCTGGGTGGCAGAGTGAGACCAAGAGTGGTCTAGGTGTTCAGACTGTAGGAATTCAGAGAGTAGAGAGGCTGGTTATTATGGGGGTGGTTCATCCTGGGAAGATGAGGGAAAGGAGGTGCTGGCTGCTTGGAGCCTGGAAGCATCAAGGATTTCCAAAGGCATGGGGAAAAAGTGTGAAGGGCGAACAAACAGACACCAGGGCTGAGTGCCCTGAAAACTTTGAAGATACTAGATTGACCTATTTGGAAAACCAAACAGATGTGGCTGTTACTGACAAGTGGGTTTTTGTTGTTGTTGTTGTTGTTGATGTTGTTTTCTTTCTTTCTTTTGGAGACGAAGTCTCACTCTGTCACCCAGGCTGAAGTGCTTTGGCACAATCTTGGCTCACTGCAACCTCGCCCTCCCAGGTTCAAGCAGTTCTCCTACCTTAGCCTCCCAAGTAGCTGGGATTACAGGCACAAGCCACCCTACCCGGCTAATTTTTTTGTATTTTGAGTAGAGATGGGTTTCACCATGTTGGCCAGGCTGGTCTCAAACTCCTGAGCTTAGATGATCCACTTGCTTTGGTCAACCAAGATGTAGTAATAGATTCCAGAGTTCACACTTGTCGGCCAGACAAGACTTTGAATGCTGATGAGAGCTTCATTCTTTCTGTAAACTCCCTTTCTTCTTGATAGTGCTTGGGCCCAGGGATTCCAATCGTGGGTACCTGCCATACATTGATCTGCATAACGGGGGAAATACACATCCTGCAGCACCCATGAGCTACCGTGCCTGGCTGACAAGTGGCTTAAGTTGGATTCTCCACTTTCTGCCTAATAGAAGGTCTGAAGCATAGGGCAAAAGTTAAAGAAGGACCCTGTGTTCTGCTGGTTAAATATAACAGAGGTCTGACTCCATGGCTATTATGGGAGAGGTACACTTTGTTCTGTGTAAATTCTCTTAATGTATTCCCTGTGCCTTTACCCCATGATTATTTAGCACTTTTTCTCCAGGGTCACAGGGACAGAGAGAAAGTACACCCATAAAACAATGTCATCTAGAGGCAAAAGCTTGTAATACTCAAGCATGCACCCTGATGAGATGGGGCACGGTGTGTAGGAACAACGCTCTACTAATGATTACAGAGCTTGCCCTGCACTCTCTACAGAAGTCCTTCAATATCCAGTCTAACACTCACAGTAACTTAAGGGAGGATTTCTAAAAATCACAGTGCCCTCAGATTTGTATTGAATTTAACCAGGCTGAGATCCAGATGTAGTAGCATGTCCTTTTTGGATGAATCAGACACAAGGAAAAGTCTCCAGTGTGTGTCCAGCTTTAGAGATGTAGTCATGGATTCCAGAGTTCGCACTGGTGGGCCAGCCAAGTCTTCGAATGCTGATGAGAGCTTCATTCTTTCTATAAACTCCCTTTCTTCTTGACAGCGCATGGGCCTGGGGTTCCAAACGTGAGTACCTGCCAGACATTGACCTGTGTAACTGGGGAAAATACACATCCTATGGTACCCATCCATCGAGAGATGGGGGCATCACCATAATATAGCCCTTTTTCTGTTGATTATAGTTTTTTCTTTCTGTGGTCACACACTTGTTTTATCTTTGCTTTAAGAATTTCATCTTAAGAAGTCTTCTGGGGTATAGCGCAGCACTCAGTAGCAGAAAAGTCAAGTGTCAGGTGGTTTGTTTGCACGTTTAATAGACTTGAAGATAAAATCTCTAAATTTTTATTTGCAAGTAGTTTTTCTGAGAGTTGAGGGGAAACTTTTGCCCTTTGGTCTCCCTGAGGAATTCTAGGATTTCACAGGTAGGGGTGTGTTTTGGATTGCAGGCTGAATGTGTTTGGCAGGGTGGTGGCATGAGGAGGTCACATATTTTAAGCGTTCCTAGGGCAGGTCCACAGTCCCTTAACTGCCATTCCAAAGTCCAGAAAGCCCTGAAAACCAAAGACATCTTTGTAGGTTTGCAGGAAATTGATTTGAGAGCAAAACCTGATATGAACAGATTTAAGAATATTCTAGACATTATGTGAAACACTTCATTTGGCCCTTTGTGCCTCTTGCTGCACGGATACTAACATTCGCTTATGGGCCCTGCCCCGGCCCCTACTGGGGATGCTATACAATAATTGGAATAATCACTGAGTCATTTTATCAGTTTGTTTTCTTGCTGCTGGTAAAGACATACCCAAGACTAGGTCATTTAAAAGAAAAAGAGGTTTAATGACTTACAGTTCCACATGGCTGGGAGGCCTCACAATCATGGCAGAAGGCAAAAGGCACATCTTACATGGCAGCAGATGAGAGAAATGAAAGCCAAGTGAAAGGGGAAACCCCATATAAAATCATCAGATCTCACAAGACTTAGTCACTATCACGAGAATGGGGAAAACTGCCGCCATGATTCAGTCATCTCTCACCAGGTCCCTCCCACAACATGTGGGAATTATAGGAGCTACAATTCAAGATGACATTTGGGTGGGGACACAGCTAAACCATATCAATCATCTTTCTAAAATGAGAAAAAAAAGTAAGAATTCTGTAACACATTTGGTCCCAGGGGTTTCCAAAGAAGGCTCACTTTAATGGGGAATTAGTTTGCTAGGGCTGCCACGGCAAAGCACCATGAACTAGGTGGCTAACAACAGACATTTATTTTCTATCAGTTTAGGAGTTCAGAAATCTGAAATTAAGAGTCAACAGGATTATGCTGTCCCTGAGCCCTATAGGAAGATCCTTTCTTGCTCTTCTAGCTTATGGTGATTTCCAGCAGTGCTCTGTGTTCCTTGGCCTGTAAATGACTATCGTCTTTCCTCTGTGCCTGTCTGTTTCTGTTTCTACCTTTCCGCTGTTCATAAGAACACCAGTCATATTGGATCGGGGCTCAACCGAATGATCTCATCTCATTCATGTATTCTTTTTTTCTTTCTTTCTTTGTTTTTTTTTTTTTTTTTTGGAGACAGAGTCTTGCTCTGTCACCAGGGCTGGAGTGCAGTGGTGAGATCTTGGCTCACTGCAACCTCCACCTCCCAGGTTCAAGGGATTCTCCTGCCTCAGCCTCCCGAGTAGCTGGGACTACAGGTGCACATCACCCCACCCAGCTGATTTTTGTATTTTTAGTAGAGATGGGGTTTCACCATGTTGGCCAGAATGGTCTCAATCTCTTGGCCTCAGGATCCACCTGCCTCGGCCTCCTAAAGTCCTGGGATTACAGGCATGAGCCACCGCACCCAGCTCATTTATACTTTTTTAAATAATTTTTTTTCCCCTTCCTCTTCCCTCCCCACTTTCCTCCCTTTCTTCATTCTTCCCTCCTTCAGGGTCTTGCTGTGTCACCTAGGCTGGAGTGCAGTGGCATGATCATGGCTCACTGCAGCTTCAACCTCCCTGGCCTAAGAAATCCTCTCACCTCAGCCACTAGAGTTGCTGGAACCATGGGTGTGTGACACCATGCCTGGCTAAGTTTAAAAAAAAAATTGTAGAGATGGGGTTTCACTATATTTCTCAGGCTGGTTTTGAACTCCTGGGCTCAAGGGATCCTCCTGTCTCAGCCTCCCAAAGTGGTGAGATTACAAGCAGGAGCCACTGTGCCTGGTGACCTCATTTGAACTCGATTACCTCTGTAAAGACACCGTTTCCAAAGAAGGCCACATTCTGAAAGGCTGGGAGTTGGGACTTCAACTTACCTTTCCAGGGTACATGGTTCCTCACCTCATAAGATAGAGAATGGGTCAAGATGAGCTCCTTCATTCGTTATTTGTGTTCAGGCCAGTGCCAAGTTCAAGCAGCACTTTTGCCTCAGGGCTTTCCTGGTGCCCCTGGGAATGTGTGTAAGCAGCAGCTGTGTCACTGAATGGGTGTCACCTGGGGGGCTGCCTGTTCAGACATTAGAAGCTGCCACATCCCCTCTTAACTCCATGTGCTGAAGAAATCCCTTCCCTCTGACAATTTTGCCTGTGAGAATCAAGCCAGATTTTGCAGTGAGAACTGCACTGAGTGTAGAATAAGTTCCCGAGATACTTCTGGCACTGTTGTCGCTCCCACCCGGAGAAACCTAGAATGTTGCCAGGTGCCTTCAGAGATTGTGCAGGAAGGGCTTAGGACGGTGCTCTGCACAGATAAACACTCCGTGGCAAAGAGGTTGATGCTTAAGTACACGGGAAGTGTTTACCAGTGCACGTAATTGTGCACCAGTGAGCTCCACCATGCAATTTACCGTCTGTCCGGCACCCTGTGAGGCCCACTCTTGGTGTAGCACTGGGAACAGGTTTTATTGTTGCTTACTCGTTCGAATGGTGTCTCCTTTGGCTAGACCTTGTCCTGAGCACTGGGCACACATAGGTGCTCTGCAGCATGCCTCTGTGCAATGCAGAAGGGATACTGTGTGCCTCTGCATGCCCAGCTCTAGTCCTGACATCCCAGGAGCATGTGACAGTGGAAGTAAAGTGCAAGCCTGGTCCTGGGCACCAATGACTGCCAGAATTAATTAAAAGTCAGCATCTTCTTTTCCCTGGTTAGTTAATCCAGGCTGAATTCCCTGAGTAGTTCCTGCCATTAGAACTTGCTCTCTTTTTTCATTAGACACAGCTCAGTGTGGCCTCCACATTGACATCAAGTTCATAGTGCCTGTGCTTGGCCAGCACTGTTTTCTTTTTGATCACAAGGACGTCGGTGACACTGGTCAAGGAATTGACTTTCAGGATTCCAAGTGAATAATTAGTTCAGAAATCTGTCCCCATACTTGATTTTTAGTGCAATCTGTGTCTCTGTGGATGTTTTTTGTTTTTTGTTTTTTGTTGTTGTTGTTCTTATGTCTCTTTACCTCTATTCCCCGCCCCCGACTTTGGTGCCCACCACAGTCCCTTGTGTATGGTGGACACTCCTGGACAATCTGAGGAATAAAACCAATTGTGAAACAGTTTCCAAAAAGGGAACAGTTTTTGTTTCCCCCTTTCCTTATAGCCTTATGAATTGCTATCTCTCTTGGCTCTATTATTAATAGCATAAAAGAAAGAGCTGTTTTCTTAACCTCCGGTAGCTGCACATATATAGGGAAAAGGCATAATAGAATATGCTGGCAATAAAGACAAGTCACAGATTATCATTTTCTTTGGTGGCTGAATGGGTATTTCAGTAATTTATAGGTGAAAGTTTCCTTTTTGTGACTTCCACTGAACAACATATTTACTACCAAAAGATAAGGGAACAGAATTTGTTAACAAACTACTTAAACTTAAATATTTTTATTAGTCACCACATATTAATAAAAAGAAATCTTTTTATTAGCACATTTTTTTTAGTCAACACCTGTATACACAGCTCTGATGATATCTATGTAGATGCCTACACAGATAGCTACATCGATATCATTAGCTACTTGGGAGGCTGAGGCAGGAGAATCACTTGAACCTGGGAGGCAGAGGTTGCAGTGAACCGAGATTGTGCCATGGCACTCCAGCCTGGGTGAGAGCATGAGACTCCATCCCAAAAATAAATAAATAAAAATAAAAATGTGTCTTTGGCCAAGTGCAGTGGCTCACACTTGTAATCCCAGCAGTTTGGGAGGCAGAGGCAGGAAGATCACCTGAGGTTAGGAGTTTGAGACCAACCTGGGCAACATAGTGAGACCTCGTCTCTACAAAAAAAATTTTTTTAATTAGCCAGGCATGGTGGTGTGTGTCTTAATCTCTGTGGTTGCCCATCTATGGGAAAAAGGCATAATAGAATATGCTGGCAGTAAAGACAAGTCTCAGATTATCATTCTCTTTGGTGGCTGAATGGATATTTCAGTAATTTATAGGTGAAAGTTTATATGTGTATATATGTGTTAAAGATAAATGCACATAGAGTTGTCCCTGGCTCCCAGGAGTTTCTGTGACCCAAGATGGGACCCTCAAGTGACTAATTGTGGATGGCAAGAGCGACTGCAAGGCCAGAGTTGAACGTGACTAGAGATGTCAAGACTTGAGTGGCTGGGAAGGTTTTAGAATGCAGGTAAACCACTAGTTGCTTCAAACAACAAAACCATCATAACAGAAGTATCCAAAAGTGTATTTTTCCGGCAGCTTCACAGCCTATGCCTAAGCAATAAACTTTTAATGTCTTTTTTAGCTGCTTAGGTTAAGAATGCATTTGACTGTAATCTAACCCATTAATCTCTTATATTTGCTGGAAAACCATACATATTTAAGAGTAGTGGCTCATTGGTGATGAGTGATGTATTTTAAAGCATGCTTCATGCCTTTCAGAAAATCTTGGGCTGAAAGATATGTACATTTTGTTTTCAAAATTTTTCGGTAGTTACCAATTTAAGTCAGTTTTCTGGGCAAACAAAATACGTGAAGCCCTTTAGGGTTTGTTTTTGAGATGTAGGCTGGCCATGAAATTACAGGGTTCTGTACCTCATTGAAGTGTATGTGTAACTATTAGTATTTTCATAACTTTTTATACTAATGAAAATAGTACTTGCTCACAGTAGAAACTTAATAAGAACCATGGATGAGAAAATAAACAATTCATAAACATCATCTAGAGAGAATGACTATTAACATTTTAGCCTTCTCTTCTTTAATTACTTTCTCATATATATATATATATATATTTGAATTAGCTACATTTTTAGATCTGCTTATTCCTTAATGTTATACCATGATTTTTTCTCATTTTAAAATATTATTAGAAAACATGATTTTAATGGTTTATAATATTCTAGTACATGATTGTACCATAATTTACTTAATCGCTTCCCAATTATTGGGCTGGAAGTTTGCTTCTAATTTTTTATTATTATATATGATGCTGTAATGAGTATCTTATACCAGTAAATATTTACCTGCCTCTCTGATTACTTCTTTGGGATTAATCCTTAGAAATAAATTTGATGAATCAAAGGGCATCAACCTTTTGAAGGTTTCTGATACTTCTGCCATGTTTTTTTCCCAGAAAAGTCTCAATAATTATTACTTCCAGTAGTAGAGCATTGTCTGCCTCCCTTTAGAAAGTATTACCTTTTTTTCAATCTTTGACAATTTATTAGATAAAAACTTCAGTTTCAATATTATTGCATGTATTTATGTATATTTTTTCTCACACATTTCTAGATTTTTTCTATATTGTTTATAAGTGTTTTATAAGTGTTATTACTTTATTGAGGATATAAATTATATAACACTTGATGGTAACCATAAGAGTGGAAAAGAATGAGTTTTCAACATAACAAGTTGTCATTAACAAAGTGGGTTTTACAATGCAACTTTCTCTGGGTTAGCTAAAACTTCAGTGTGTCAGGCAGTCAAAAGAAATTTGCTCTATGGTCCTATGAAAAATATGCTTCATCCATGAGTCCTCTGCTCTTTGCCCATAGAGAGCAAAGACACAATCTTTTTGCAAGCTGTTCCAGTGCCATATTGAACATCTTCCTTTTACAGCGAAGAAGTATTGCTTCCTTTGGTTAACTTTGACATCCCCCTCAGGAGGCACAGTTGAAAAATGAAGACCTTTCTCATTGTTCTTCTGATATCCAAGTATCTTGTAAGAACACCTCTGTGGCAGGTAGATAAGGCAGTGTCATTGCAATCCGGCTGCAGACTGAATGTAATGTCTCTGACACTTTGCTCTTTGGCTGCAACTCCTGCCCTCCCCTCTCCCCTTATGACCCTACCCCCTTAAAATATGTGGAGCTCAGCAAAGACTATTTGTACTCATAAAAATTAGCAAATAATAGGTGTGAACGAACATGGAACACTTCAGTGAATCAAATGGAGAAGGTTAAGCATTACCCCAATAATGACCCGTCAGAACCGACTGTCCTTGTGCAGTGTGTCTCAGAAGGATTGAGCAATGGAGCAAACCCAGAAAATCTCATACCCAACTCTCCCTGACAGCTGACCTTATCTGTGCTGTCTTATGCTTCGTGGTAATGAAGGTGGAACAAGACCCTTGAATAAGATTTCTATCTCTGAATTCTTTAAACCTCCTTGAGATCAATGCAGGCCTACAGTCTCTCTCTTAGAACCAGAGCAGAGGCCCAGAGAGGAGAATTGAATTTTCAGCACTGGATTCCATATTGAGAATGAAAGAGACAATAATTAAAAAGCTTTTCTCCTGGAGATATTGCAAAACCAGAGTAGGTTTTTGACCAGGATTTCTTGGTGACCTTTCCTGAGACAGCAGGTGCCTGAGGATTTCCTGCTGAGTATCTTGACATCTGTCAGACTTCTTATGACTTCATTCTAGTTCACGGAGTCTGTTTCCTAGCCATTGGTTTCATGCACAGTTCCTGGTGTGTCTCATATCTCTAAAGTGATGTTATGCTTATATTTTTTCCTTTAGATATAATCTTTTATGTGACAATGAGGTGTCTTTCTTGTGAGTGAACAAGTAGAACCTCGCAAGTGGTTTTTCTTCTAGACTTTGTTTACTCAGTGAAAAATACTGAGGAACATGTGATCCTTCAGGGTGCATTTTGATGTCTGCCCAACCTTGATGTGGATTAGGAGGCCAGGCTCAAGGCTCAAACTTCTTGTTGGAATAGCACCGAATCATTAGGATCATCTGAGGACAGACAACTCAGACTATCACTGGCATGAGGGCCTTTGCACACTTACATAGAAATGCATCATCATGAACGTGGAGCAGAAGATTCTAGGGCCCATGTGCAATGGCATAATTTATCAAGAGGCCCGAGACCTGGAGTTGGCATGTACTCCCTCTCCTCCTAACCCACCTACCTGCCACATGCAGTTGGCCACCTTGTTCCTTCGAGTCCACCTTTGTATGAGTATTCAGTCCTCTTGCTGCCTTTCCATTCAGAGCTTTCTTGTGCCTTGGCACAGAAGACTTCCAGTGAAGACTCACTGGAGATAAGACTGCCTGCTGTCTTATCCCTTGTAATAAATGTGATCATGATTATTCTGTATTTAGACAACTCCATGATGAGGATGATGATGGTGGGAACTAACACACATTGATTGATTGATTGATTGATTTAGAGACGGAGTCTCACTCTGTTGCCCAGACTGGAATGCAGTGGTACAATCTCGGCTCACTGCAACCTCTACCTCCTGGATTCAAGCTATTTTCATGCCTCAGCTCCCCGAGTAGCTGGTACTACAGATACATGCCACCACGCCCTGCTAACTTTTATATTTTTAGTAGAGACGAGGTTTCACCATGTTGGTCAGGCTGGTCCAGAACTCTTGACCTCAAGTGATCTGCGTGCCCAGCCTCCCAAAGTGCTGGTATTACAAGCACCTGCCTCTATGCCCAGTTGGCAGCTAATGTTCATTCAGTGCTCACTATACTCCTGTCAAGCACTATTATAATTTGTCTTTCCAACAGCCTTTTTATAAGGGAAGTGCTACTATTATGCCCATTACATAGATGGTGAAACTGAGGCACAGAGAGGCTGTGTAAGTTTCCCAAAGTCATGTAGCTACTAATTGATGAAGAGCCAGGGTTTGAACTCTGTAGGAATGGCAGACTCCTTGTGGTCTGAGCCTGGGCTCCCTCTCCAGCTGCCTTTTCTCCCTGAGCCCTCCTGACTGCAGCCATGCCAGGCTTTTCAGTGTTCGGAACCCTAGCTCTAGCCTATCACTGGACTTCTGCCTGTGATCATTCTGCCTGGAACACTCATGCCCTGCTCTTGGCCCGGGCCTCCTGGCTCTATGCATGCCTTCAGACTCCTATCTGGCATTGGTGTCTGGACGGACCAGTGAATAGAAATCATATGAGACACTAGATAAATGTAGACTCCTAGATCCTGACCCTGGAGATTATAATCTAGCTGGTCTGGGGTGGGGCCAGGTACCCGGATTTTCATGGGAAGTCAGAGACCACTGCTGCTGCCTGCCATTTTCTTGGGTGCTTGGCACACACTGTCATACTGAGACCGGCTCAGCCATGGAGACCCCCACCCAGGCAGTGCAGAAGGTATTGAGAAGCAGACACCCAGATAGAACAGCAAAGTGGGACTGTCTGGGGGGCCAACAGCCTTCTGAGCTGAGAGCCTCAGGGACTGACAGCATTCCTTGCTGAAGGTCCTGAGCGGATTCTGACCGACATATTTATTCTCTCATGTGTGGTATTTTCTCATAACACAAAAATTTACCAAGTAGGCAGCTGGTGCCTGCTTACCACTTATCACAGACAAATTAAAAAGTATTCTCCACGAGAGTGCCGTGGGGACAGGGTCAGATGTCCCGTGTTTAAAGAATAGTTTTAACTGGTATATGATATTTATATATTGTCCTACCACTTTAGAATACACCAAGTAGTTTTCTACTTGGCGGGGGAGGGGGAGCTAGGTTTTCCTTGCCATCATTCTTAGCAAACAATATATTTTATCATACACTGAGCATTTCTCAGCAATCATACACTTAGAATTTCTCAACACTGTCACAAACATGTTTTTGTTTCTCTGTGCTCCATTCAATGAGTAGGGACAGTGTCTTTTGTTTCTGGAACCTGTCACTGGTACATAGTATGCACTCAGGAAATAGAAGGTTGCTTGAATCCTAGTACCAGTTTACTGTCTCCTTGGAAAGGCTAGAAGGAAGAATGTGATGCCTAAGCAGCTTCTCTAAGCAGAGAACACAAAAGGTTTGCAAAATAGAATTTGCTTTCTAATCTACGTGTTCTTGCACAGCATTGAGCTTCCTAGGGATCATGCTAGCCCTGAGTTGTATCAACACCAGCCACTAGAATGGTAACTTGATGCCAAGAGTGAATTCTGGTGAGCTTCATCGTGAGTAAGATTCTCAGTTTGATCATCTCTACCCAGATCCCGTGGGACCTCCACACTGTATAAATAATGAGGAGGCGTGGCATATGTAGCATGCCGCAGTTGGCCAGCACCCAGTGTGTACTGTGAGGTAATCAGTGTCAAATCAGTCATTGTAGCATGAGTTGGGAGTCAAGGAGCAACAGAGAATCTCAAACTTCTCTTAAGAAAGGAAGGAAGCAAAGAACAGTTACCTTGGCTGTCATTTATGGGGCATTTGTAGTGTGTGTTTGGAATGCTGCTGGGGACTAGTATTAATACGTGATTTTCTCTGGTCTTTACAATAAGTGCCTGAGTTAGGAGTTATCATTCCCATTTCATTCATGAGCAGGCTGAAGTTAAGAGTAGTTAAGTACTCTTAACTAAGAGTACTTAACTGCTGTAACTAAGAGAAGCCTGAGAGCAATCTGGGCACCTGCTTTCCCCCTCCTCTTATTTATGAATGAATGAATGAGACAGAGTTTCACTCTGTCACCCAGGCTAGGGTGCAGTGGCTTGATCTCAGCTCACTGCAGCCTCCATCTCCCAGGCTCAAGCAGTTCTCCCACCTCAGCCACTGCAGTAGCTGGGACTACAGGTGCGTGCCACCACCTGCAGCTAAACTTTTTTGTATTTTTGTTGTGGAGATGGGGTTTCACCATGTTGCCCAGGCTGGTCTTGAACCCCTGGGCCCAAGAGATCTGCCTGCCTCAGCCTCACAAATGGTTGGGACTACAGGCGTGAGCCACTGCACCCAGCCTTCTCCTCCCATTGAGCTTATACCCTGCTGTCCTTTAGCCAGCTCCAAGACATTGGACTTTGGTTCTCTCTTCAGGCTGAACTCTCTTTCAGGAAGTTTCTTAGTCCATCCTTGTTAGAGCTGATCATACCTTAGTACCTACCTGGATGAGCACTCAAGATGTTACCTATTCCTAGTGACTTCTTTATTACTGCTGGAAGACACATTGTCCCACACCCAGGGATCCCACCCACTGTCCCCAGCTGCATGTGTCAATTATTGTAGGCTATTCAAGGGATACAGACTGAGGTAAATGAACCACTAGTAGAAGAATGTGGATGTTCTATTACAGGAAGTGCTTAGCTCTTTATTGCAGTTATATAATAGCCGGCAATCATGATAGCTGAGGGGCATAAAAACGAGAGACAGCAGCAGAGTTTATGATATTCTTTATCACCTGGGATTCTGTATGTGTGTGTGTGTGCGTGTGTGTTCTACATGCACCTCTATGGCACATTCTCTTGAGGTAACATGATCATCAGGCCTTGAGCTCTTTTATAAGCAATAGATTGTGACTGGAAATTGAAAATTTAGTTTTCGTAACTAGAAAATACTCTTCAAATGCTATATAGAACAGTAGTTCTCTGAGTGTGGTTCCTGGGTCAGGAGCCTTGGCATCACTGAGAATGTGTTAGGAGTGCAGATTCTTGGGTTCTAACCCAGACTGAGTTCAGATTTGGGAGCAGGGCCCAGTTATCTGTCTTTTAATCACCCTCTCCTCCAGGTGACTCTGATATGCTAAAGCCTGAGCCTCACTCCCCTGGAAAATGACGCCTCATTCATCCACCAGCCCATGGGCATCCATTAGGAAGATACTTATGGGACCTTCGGACTGGGTTAGGTACCAGCTCTTGACCCATCTTTTTCTGAGGCTGAAGGTGTCCATAGAAGTAGGTGTGTCTGTTTAGATGTTATTTAACCAAATAAAGGTTTACAGTTTACAGAAAAGAGGCAGTATTGACTAATATCTTCCAAACTATGTTAAAAATAAAAATTTATTCATAATGGAGTATAACTGAACAAATCATTTTGCTATTTTTTTTTACAATATGTTCTGTAGCTTCCTTTAAGATGCATTTTATGGGCAATATGTATATACATGTGTACACACACATACGTACTATTTTTCACAGACTTTTGCTTTTTAGATAGTATAGCCTTGTGAACTTCTATCATACTTTCTTGTGAAAGGATTTCATAGCCTATTTATTATTTGAAATATCAAATAGAAATCAGTATGGTCCCAGGATTTTAAGATACTTGATATAATCTTTGGAAATACCTTAGACATTGCAAAAAAAAGCATTAATAATCATGGTATAGTCACCAAAGAGAATTCTGAAATTACTTAAAGTTAATCTGATGAATTGATAGCAATCAGTCTTTGGCTATAGATAACTAGATAAGTGAGAATTTAGAGATTGAATACATGAGAGCTCTTTTAATGATTTTCAGGATCTCAAATATGAAGCAAAATATTTTGCCCTAAATTCTTACAAAGTGATATTTTGACTAGGTTTGAGCTACCCCAGGGCTAGCAATACTTGAAAGTGTGACTAGACTTAACCTCTTAGTGGGTAGTCCACAATAAGTAATCCTTTCTAATACACATCTTGCTAAAAGTTCCTTTCTGAAGGAAATGATTAAAGATAATATGATATGTACAAAGAATTCTGGGACTTGCAGTCAGGAAACCAGAACTTTAATCTGGACTACTCAAATTTGTAACTTTAGGCAAATCTCTCTTGACTTTCTAGGCTTTAGTTTTGGGGGGTTTTGTTTTGATTTGGTTTTTTGTTTGTTTTTGAGACAGTCTTGCTCTGCTGCCCAGGCTGGAGTGCAGTGGCACGATCTTGGCTCACTGCAACCTCTGCCTCCCGGGTTCAAGTGATTCTCTGCCTCAGCCTCCTGAATAGCTGGGCTTACAGGTGCCTGCCATCATGCCCAGCTAATTTTTGTATTTTTAGTAGTGACGGGTCTTACTAGGTTGGCCAGGCTGGTCTCGAACTCCTGATGTCAGGTGATCTACCCGCTTCAGCCTTCCAAAGTGCTGAGATTACAGGCGTGAACCATTGCACCCGGCCCTGATTTGATTTTTAAACTGTCAAATGGTAAGTGTTGGATTACATGAATAATGGATGTTTTACTTTCACTAATTACCTACACACTAGAAATAAAAATATGAATAAGACCTATACTAAATTTTCTAGTTAGATTTTGTAAATTCTGAACAAAATCTGTGTGCCTTCTTATAATCTTTTCAGAATCTGTCTTTAAAATTATACATATGTATATATTTGCTTCTAAGTAAACATTATTGGCACTAGTTTTGATAGGAAATTTACCCCAAGTATATTGCCTTAGTAGATATGTTAAAAAGGTTATTGCTTAGTTTGTGGAAATAATCCAAGCTGGGACTTTGATATTTGCGTTTTCATTTAGGTTCCACTATTTTCTTTTTAAATAAAATGTATAATCCTATTAAGTCTGAAATATTTTCTTACAGTGATCCATATGTGAAGCTTTCATTGTACGTAGCGGATGAGAATAGAGAACTTGCTTTGGTCCAGACAAAAACAATTAAAAAGGTAGGTGTTGATCTTTAACTCATCTTCATTTAAGTCATAATTTAATTCAGTTCTGCACAGTCATATGCTGCATAATGCCCTTTTGGTCAAGGATGGACTACTTACACAGTGGTAGTCCCATGAGATTACAGTGGAGCTGCCGTGTACAGGTGCATCACTTTTTATCTTTTTATTTTTATTTTTTTGAGACATAGTCTTGCTCTGTCACTCAGGCTGGAATGCAGTGGTTCGACCTCAGCTCACTGCAACCTCCGCCTCCTGGGTTCCAGCCATTCTCCTGCCTTGGCCTCCTGAGTAGCAGGGATGACAGGTGCCCACCACCACACCTGGCTAATTTTTTTGTATTTTTAGTAGAGACGGGGTTTCACCGTGCTGGCCTGGCTGGCCTCGAACTCTTGACCTCAAGTGATCCACCTGCCCTGGCCTCTCAAAGTGCCGGGATTATAGGTGTCAGCCCCTGAGCCCAGCCCACTTTTTATCTTTTATACTGGATTTTCATTTTAAGCATCTTTCAGTATTAAATCTATAACTTTTCCAAGACTTTTCAGTACTAACCTAAGATAGCGATTCAGGTTTTTACTTTAAATGCCTACAAAAACAGTATTCTGAAAATGTTGTTAGGTTATAACATTTTTTCTTGCACAGAATACAGCAAAACAAAGATTTGTTTTTGTCTTCTTATGTTTCACAAAGAAACTTAAAATAATTTAAAATACATTTAATGAAATGGAGCGGTTTGTGGAATTGGTAGGCACACGAGGAATAGTTTAACTTGAAACAACTACTCTTAAAGGAAGCAAAATATTTGGTTAGCTACATGGAAACAGAAAATATATTAATAATAAAGCTATACGTTTATGTATATATCTTATTTTCCTAAATTTTATGTATAAGATTTCATTTAAAATTTGTTTCCATAAGTATGTCATTCATTCAGTCATTTATTTCTTTAGAGACAGAGTGTCACTCTGTCACGCAGGCTGGAATGTAGTGGCACAATCTCAGCTCACCGCAACCTTTGCCTCCCGGGTTCAAATGATTCTCCTGCCTCAGCTTCCCGAGTGGCTGGGATTACAAGCTACTCGGGAAGCTGCGCAGCTAATTTTTGTATTTTTGGTAGAGACGGCGTTTCGCCACATTGGCCAGGCTGGTCTGGACCTCTTGACCTCAGGTGATCCACCCATCTCAGCCTCCCAAGGTACTGGGAATACAGCATGCCTGGCCAATAAGTATGTCTTAATTTGACTATCTCCATGTATTTATAGGCATGCGCAATATATGTATGTAAATATTTTTGACCCTGTATTTGGAGGCTTTATTGAAGATGCATGTTCTCTAATAAAAATACTTGGCTGGATGCGGTGGCTCATGGCTGTAATTCTAGTACTTTTGGAGGCCGAGGCTGGCAGCTCACTTGACCCCGGGAGGTTGAGGTTGCAGTGAACCATAATCATGCCACTGCACTCCAGTCTGGGCAACAGAATGAGAGCCTGTCTCAAAACAAACAAAGAAAACTCAAAAACAAAACCAATCCCTTTCATCTCTGTTTTAGTATTATTTATGGATTACTATGATTTTTTTTCCTCACCACTTTTGGAGGCAGGTGGTTAGGTAGTCTTAACACTTTGATGAACATTTTCTGGACAGCACGAATACTTTAAAAAATTACAGCTCTCTTGCTGCCATGCAGGCACCCAGGATCTGTGGCCAGGTCCTTTTGTTGTAAGGAACTATGACTGCAGTGTGTCCTCCACTTGGCATCGGGACTGGCATTAAAAATGTGTCTGGCAAACAGGAGCCAGTACGGAGGCCATTGTTCCTTGTGTTAGGCGTTCTTGCTGGTTCCGTTTCTAGGCGAGTGGGGGCTGCCTAGAAGGCTCACCAGGAAGGCAGCTGGGAAACTTGGCTGCCTGCTGGCTGCCGAGCCGGGACCAAAGCCGGCAACTGGGGCTGTTGCAATGTATTTCCTTCCAAAGGGAGGTCCTTGTCCCTCCCTTTCCACGGTCGAGGGTGTAGCTCTGCAGCTGGGTTTGCTCGGCTTCTCCTGCTGCCCGCCTCCCGGTTTGTATGCCTCTGCTGCTTTCGGGTGCAAGAACTGCCGTCATCCTCCTCTCCTTGCAGTGTTGTGACTGCTCCTTCGTTCATTTTGTGCTCTCTTTGTCTCATTGCTTTCCTCGCCTGTCATTTCCCATGTGCATTTCCCTGAAGCTGCCCTCCGGGACGGCAGCCCAAGGCAGGCCAGGTCTGCCACTCACTCCCCTGCCCTCCCTCATTACCATCCCTGGCTTCATTCATATGGGAGAAAAGTATGAACCCCGTTATTCAGGATTGAATTCACTGTGGAATTGTGGGTGGGGAAAGTGCTGAATTTTTAAAAACGTCAGTTCAGTGTTGTATAAGCTCTGTGTTTCCTATTTTTATGTGGCACGCTATTGATTTTTTTTCTTCTCCCTGATCTATTAAAGGAAATAGATTGATAAAGATAAATATCATTTTGACTAAAAATATCTGTCAGTGTTGGTGAAGTGATGATTTTTCCGTCTTAGATTTTTACATACAGTTTTTAAGAGCTGTGTTTCGGAGCCTTATGCATGTGCAGATGCATGAACACACATGTACGCGTCTTTCTTCCTAGAACATGCCTCCTCTTAGTTTTGGGGGATGTCTGGCAGTCCTTTCCTCCATGCTGAGGACAAAGGTATCCTTGCCATCTTCTTGTGGAATATATTTTTCAGTAGATTGATAGAAAGATAAACAGATGGATGAATGGAGAGAAAGACTGAAGGATAAGTAGATAAGTATTTTTTAACCTGGTTATTTTTGGGGAGAAAAATTCACTTTTAGTTTGTATTGGGCCTTTTTTTTCTTATTATAAAGAAAATCTGATTCTCAGTATTGCTCTCTATAAAATGTTCTTTAGATGTCAATATTTATATAAACAATGAAGACATTCAGCCTTCCCCTACCCGCTTCGTTACTCTGCATAAAGATTTGTAGCAGGTAGAGGGATGTCAACCAAGTTTATTTCCTTCTCGGTAGGGTAATCATATCAATGCTAATTTGTTGAAGGAATTTTTTATGTTTTCATGATGACTCTTTCCAGGTCTCTGATGTTTTTCCTTCTGGTGATAGAAGCAGTTTAAGGTTTCATATCTATGAAGCATCTGTTTCATAAATACATTCCCTCCCCCAATACTAGTCTCAGATAATTGACTAAATGCTTCTCTTAGCTTTTTTTAATGAAAAAAATGTTTAAGCAAATATGTAGTCTGTCTTGCACTAGCAATTGCTAATGTTTGAAAGACTCAAAGATATTACAAGTTAATTTCTCTTCCAGACTCTGAACCCAAAATGGAATGAAGAATTTTATTTCAGGGTAAGTTTTTCATTTTTTGGCAATAATTGTTATTGATACATCTAGGTCAGTTATCACAGTCGATTTGTCTTTAGGAAAAGCTCTTAAATTTTTAATGAGAAATTCCTTTTAGGATGAAAAATAGATAGCTTCCTAATGTGTTCCAAATTTTGAAAGAATATAAGTAGTGGTCACAGACTCTGGACTTGTTTCACTGGGGAGTGTTTTGGAGAAGTCACAAGAAAATTATCTAAATACCATGTTTTATTTTTGAATTCAAACTTTTCTTTAAGAAATGAGATAAAATATCCTTCATGAGAATGGTTCAATTCTATGAGATGGATTATGAAATATTTTAGAGTAAAACACTAGAGGCAACGTGATTAAAAAGAAACATAAAAATTACAAATTATGTTCTAGTTAGGAAAGTTTTGGTAATTGAAATATTGAGTGCATACACACATACACACACACACACACACACACACACACACAACATAAAATTATTTCTGGACTCTAAATACAACAGAATTAGGTAAGATTTCCTCAACTTTTTATATTTAATATTTAAAAGAGCTGTATGTCGAAATGACTGAAATATGTGAATTAGCAGAGATTTGTGCTTAGTGATCATTTGTGGTTGTTACTGTGTTTTACTACTGAAATTTTGGAAATAATTAGACTGCTCAGCTATTTATTGAAAGAAAGGGCTTTCTCTTCAAGGCAAAAGTATTTTAATTTTATAGCTGTGATATTAAAAACTGGAGGTATCCAGAAATAATCCAGGTCTCCTGATTAGAGCAGATTCCCAAAGGCCAATATTACTTTGAGACCCATTTTAATTGGTCCTGATTTCTTCCTCTCAATCACAGTAGTATTTTTTGTGCTCCAAACTAGACTACTACATACAGCATCTGCTTTCTATTATGCTCAGATTTTAAATATGGCACTGATATTTTAATACTTGGTGAAATCCTATGTTCAGCCTCTACCAGGTGTATTTGAAATTACCCCTCGGAAGACTGAAAAGCTAATAGGGGCTGATAGATGCTCTTGGCCTTTAGTTCACTCTCAAATACAGCTTTCCACTTGTGAACCTCTAAAGTGTTTAGACTCCTTTCAGTGGAACACTGGCCACAATTATATAAATGTTAGTACATCCCAAACTTTTCTCAACTAATCTTGGCAGTAGGCACATTTATGTTCTATTTTTTTTTATTTTTCTTAAGGTCTTTTTTTTTTCCTTTTTATTTTCTTTTTTTTTTTCTTTCTTTTTTTGAGATGGAGTCTTTCTCTGTCACCAGGCTGGAGTACAGTGGTGCAAACTCAGCTCACTGCAACCTCCACCTCCCAGATTCAAGCAATTCTCCTGCCTCAGCCTCCTGAGTAGCTGGGACTACAGGTGCACACCACCACGCCCAGCTAATTTTTGTATTTTTAGTAGAAATGGGGTTTCACCATGTTGGCCAGGATGGTCTCGATCTCTTGACCTTGTGATCTACCTGCCTTGGCCTCCCAAAGTGCTGGGATTACAGGTTTTTAAGGTCTTTATATTTACTCAGTTTATAAATTTTTATGGAGTGCCTACTATGTGCCAGCTCCTGTCTGTAGGTTGTGGTTGCATTGGTAAGCAGTGTGACCCTTCACAGAGCTTCCAAAGAGATAGCAAACCTCTTCTGCTTGTGCTGTCGTTAGGCTGCAGGCAGACCATGGGACCGGAAGCGCAAGTTGAGCTCTCTGTGCTTGTATGGTCAAGTGTTATTTCATGCCATTCTCCAACGTGAAGCAGCCAGAGCCTAGGTCACCTCTCTGGCTTTACCATTTAGATCCTTTATGACCCTGGAAAGGCCACCTGAGTACTCAGTCTCCCTGAGGTCTTTATGTCTCACATAGGAGAGAATCCTTACTTGAAAGGGTTGTTTCCAGGATTTGCATGCGATGATATAAATGAGAACATGTAGCGCTTTATCACACACATGGTTGGTGCTTAGTAAATGATACCTGAGTTGGGAACATGATATGGGCCATTTTGGTGAGTTTTGGGTAAAGAAAAAGAAGCAAAGAGATATTGAAAGCCCAGTAGCTCTGACATTGCCCCACAGTTCCAGGTCTCTCTCATGGTTCACAGCCTAGGCTCTAAAGACAGGCAGGATAGACTAGTGCAGGTCCTGGTTGCCTCATACACTGGCTGTGGGCTCTTGGGTAACTTACTTCACCCTCAGGGTCTCAGCTCCTCATTTGTAAAATTGGGTATTAGTTATACATCATAGGATTGCTGTGAAGATTAAATGAGATCATGGGTTGATATTTAATAACAAGACAGTGCCTAAAAAATAAGCTCACAAGCTGGGCACAGTGGCTCACACCTGTAATCCCAGCACTTTGAGAAGCCAAGGCATGCAGATAGCTTCAGGCCAGGAGTTCAAGACCAGGCTGGAGAACATGGTAAAACCTCATCTCTACAAAAAAAAATACAAAAATTAGCCAGGCATGATGGTCCAAGCTACTCAGGAGAGTGAGGCTGGAAGATCAGTTGAGCCTGGGAGGTTGAGGCTGCAGTGAGCCATGATCATGCCACTGCAGTCCAGCCTGGGCAACAGAACAAGACCCTGTCTGTCTGTCTGTCTGTCTGTCTGTCTTTCTCCCTCTCTCTCTCTCTTACACACACACACACACACACACACACACACTCGTAAGCTATTACAATCTTCTTCATTATTTTTATCATTACTATTACTGCTATTAGCCCTAAGAGATGGCCTCAGGCATAGATGTTTTTGATCTGCAGTCATGAGAATGCCTTGTATAGAGGTTAGGAACTCTTAAAACTACAGCTATCCTTTCTTATTTTAGGAAAACAGCTAAGAGCCTTTTCTTCTTTTGCTATGCCTAAATTCGGGGCAGAATAACATAGAAATCAGTAAGTAATAGGAAATTTGATTTAGTACACATAGAATTCCAGAACAGTAGGATAATTGCTCATATTATACAATTGAGTTGGGTGCATTGTAAAGCAGTATTTTATTCTTTCTGTTCCTTATGTCATTGTTCGAATGATTCCTGCTCATTTAAAAAATGCTATTTATGTTGCTCATAGGTAAACCCCTCTAATCACAGACTCCTATTTGAAGTATTTGACGAAAACAGACTGGTAAGTGGGTTCCTGTATTTGAATTTTGCTTCATTTTTTATAAACTAGGTTTTCAGAGCAGCATCTTTAAAACTTTGTGTTTATGACAGTATATGTGCCCAAAGAGAAGACTATTTTTGTCCCACTACTAGTTTAACGTTCAAAATCCTAACAAATACTTTCATGTTGCTAGGATAAAAATTATATTTGTATGTATGTGTGTGTATTTTTATCACAATTAATGTTAACGAAAGTCACTGGTGATGGTATCAGCCCATATGCTTGGTAGGCAGATCGCTAAAGAGGCCATCAGGAATGTAAACAAACTGCACGGGTTTTAAATGAAAGCCAGACCATAATACTGGAATGCGTTCAATAGCAAATCTATGGTAATTCTCTCGGGGAAAATAAAAATCTAATTAACAGTGTATAGTAAAAAGTGAATCTACATTTAGCAGGTAAAGTCAAGCTGTATTTTAAAAGTGGTTTCCTTCTCAAGAGAGATCCTTAGAAAGTATGTTTAAAAAACCAAAGATATGTCTGAGGCATATAACAGATATAAACTAACATTTTATATATAGATAGATATAAAATATGTTTATAAAGATCAATACATAAGTGATATAATTATGATTTCATTTTATTTTATTATTTTTATTTACTTATTTATTTTACAGAAAGGATTTCCCTCTGTCACCCAGGTTGGAGTGCAGTGGTGCAGTCATAGCTCACTGTCACCTCAAACCCTCTGGCTCAAGCAGGCCTCAAGGATAACTAGGATAGTCATGAGCCACTGTGCCTGGCCAGATTTCATTTTAGAAATGGCATTTTGGAAGCACATTTTGCTTCTTAACTAACTAGAATGTGTACAGAAGTACCAGTGAACCAGGTATTCCAACTATGAAAATGAACACTATCATGTTAAGTCCTTAAGGTACCTTCAGAAGTGACATTGTAATTCAGTGCAGTCAATCATTCTCAGATTTACCCTCCCTGAAACTTGTATGGTATGTTGACTGGTTTAAAGGTGTTTTTAAGAAGCTTTCTGCAGAATTCAATTGAAAGTCCAGATTTTTTAATAGCTGGACGTTAATAGAATAGTTGAGCTGGAGGAGCCTTACACAAGAACTCCTGTTCTTATAATAAGATGAGAAGAACCAGGTCTAGAGCCTTTATATAAACATATCCGTCAGCGGTGGTGCCAGGGTCTGACCTGCTGGCCTCCTAAGTCCCAGCCCAGTGGTAGTTTGGGAAAGTATAGAATTTCATATGACTAATATTATTCTCCAAAAGAAAAAATTAGCAGATTCTGGCCTACCAGTCTAGTATCTTTTCCATTAAAGGATGTTGGGTGATGAACAGTTGTACAGTGTAACTAAACCACTTTTGTTGTATGCGTAAAAGTGCTTTCTTGTGAGATTGAATGAGAGCTTCTGCCGAGGGTGCGGTTCTTGTCTCTCCATCTCTCATCCAGTGAGGACTGAATGAGTTAGGCAGCATCCTGTAGCATAGCAGTATGTTTCTGGAAACATGGGTACATTTGTAGACTAATCCTTATTCTCCGATTATTGAATGTAATGTCTCTTCTTTAACATGAGGAAAGGGTCAAATATGAGGAAAAATGGGCTCTTGTTTGATGTGTTTTAGTTCATTTTCTTCTATTAAGAGGAATTCACTGTTAAAACATTGTTTCCCATTTCCATATCTGAAATAATGACCATAGTTGAGGTGATCTTGCCATGCGTCTGAAATTATACTTCCAAACAAAAAGGCCTTTGAATACAATACTTTTAAGAAATCCTGTATGAATACAATTTTTTTTTTTTTTTTGAGATGGAGTTTCACTCTGTTGCCCAGGCTGAAGTACAGTGGCACGATCTCGGCTCACTGCAACCTCTGCCTCGTTGCCTGCCTCAGCCTCCCAAGTAGCTGGAACTCCAGGTGCACGCCACCACACCCAGCTAATTTTTGTATTTTTAGTAGAGACAGAATTTCACCATATTGGCCAGGCTGGTCTCGAACTCCTGACCTTGTGATCTGCCCACCTCAGCCTCCAAAGTGCTGGGATTTACAGGTATGAACCACTGCACCCAGCTAAATACAAACTTTATCTGAAAAATTGTGTTTTATAATATTGATGCCTAGTTTTGCCCCAGGCCATCTGCAATGTGATTACTATGCAAAGAATGCTGGTGTTGCTGTTGCTGTTTTTTTTTTTTTTTTTCTTTGTTGGCTATTAACCAGCACAGACAATATGTGACTATGGTAGTACTTGGAAGTTTTAACATTACACAAACTAGCTTCCATTCCTCTCATAGAGGTCATTTTTGGCATTTAAAACACATGCTTTTAGAAAACAGATTTGGATGTATGTAAACACAGGGTTAATCTACCACACCCTGGATGCTGGATTGACAAAGTCATGCTTTGCAGATTTTAAAATAAACTTTTTGTCAGTCTTACAGCTTGGTATTTTCCCCTCCTTCCCCTCCCCCCTCCCTAAATAAACCTCTTTGTTAAATAACTGATGTTTCTGGATCATAGAAAATAGTAAGTTTAAAATATAGCAATACATTTAAAATACAGAAATACATTTCCAAGCTAACTACAAATCCGATGACAGTTTTTTGAGTGTACACTTTCCCTTTTATTTCTTAGTCCTTTTTGGTCCTTTGCAAACATAACAAGATTCCATATTTGTATTCCAATTGTAATACTGCTGACTTCTTACTGGGAAACAGTCAGCTCTGGGCAGCATTTCTTCTTTATGGTATTTAAGTTACATTATTACAAAAACACACACACACCCACATGCACTCCCTTCAATTTTCCTTTTTTTTTTTTTTTTTTTGATTGATGTTTTCTCTCCTTCTTGACATATAGGAGACAATGTCTTCTCCAGCTGTGTTCCTTCTCTCTGCTACTTTGCTATCTGATGGTCATATATGAGCTACACACATGCATATACCTTTTGAATGAAAAATGCTGTGATAGCAGGAAGCCTCTGCTGGGCCCACTGGTTGTGTAGCAAATCGCACCCCCTCCCCTCCACTTAGCTGTTTTGTTGCTTGTACTTCCTGGTGTAATTATTTAGCATTAAACGGACATTAACTCTGTGGGGTGTGTAGTCGTATTCATAATACTGTTTAATTAGTTTGCATTCCGTCATGGTGGTGTAGTGATGTCATAAATAACAGAAACATTGTAGCCAATGCTTGGGAAGGGGTTTACCCGGTGACCAAGCCATATTTTACTTGTCATTATTCCGTGAAGTGGGAGGTGGGGAAATACCGTGTGTGCTGTGTTGACTGCCAGGTCTTTGCACTGGTTAGAGTCCCAGCGCTGTGTCCCGTTGGGAAAGAAATGCCCTGCGAATGTGATGTGGTTAGATTTATAGCAGCGTGGCTTGCAGTGTGTTTGCTGCCTTAGTCAGCTGTGAGAGCGCCCTGCTGGGGCCACTCCTTTCTGATGGAAAAGCAGCAGCTGGGAAGGTGCTGTTTCAGGCTCTTGCTGTTTAAAAAAAAAAAGAGCGAGTGGGGGAAAACTCCTCTAAGTCCAGAAGCTGGCATTGGAGGGGGAGAGTGCGGTCATGTGGTTCTGGCCACCCTACCCTCTGTCACAGTGTGGATGAGAGCTTTTTGCTCTTATCCAATCATGCCTGGAATGCCGCTTGCCACTTGGGTTATTTCTGCTATCTGTCGCTCCTGGTGCCGCAGTGCTAACGGTTTGGCAGATGGGACACTTTTTCTTGGAGTTTGTGTCTTTGGTTTGTGACTGCTGGCAGTGCCGGGCCTGTTGTCGCCGCTCGCCCTCGCCCTCCTGGCCCCCCTGGTCACCATGGCCCATCGGCTTCGGTTTCATTTTGGCTCTGGTCGCAGCAATACAGCCCCCGAATCAGAGATCCTAGACCAGGAGAGAGAAGACGACTTTTTCATGGCATTCCACACCCTCCCGCGGAGGAGCAGCCCGCACTCCTTCGCCCAGAACGGAGGGGAGGATGGCGGCGGCGGCCTGCAGGGAGGCGTGGGCGCGCTCAAGCGGAGCTCGTCCATGTTCATCCCGCAGCTCCTGACCAGCGTCGACGCCCGCCCCACGTGCAGTTCCTCGGTGCAGATCTCCCTGCAGCGCAAGGCCACGGACGGGGCCACAGACGGGTGCGGGCCGCCCGAGGGCGCCGACGATGGGCCTCCGTGCGCCGCGCCCGACTCCGGGGACCAGGCCTCCGCCACCGCCACCACCAGGGCCTCGCCTCAGAGCGGCTCCCGGGAGCCCTCGCCGAGGGACACCTGCGGGAGCTCCCCTCCGAGGGCAGCCCGGGACCCGGGGCTCCAGGTCAATGGCACGTGCGGCCGCCGTGTGCGGTGCCCGGGCCCCGTGGACTGCGCGGAGGAGGCCACCCCGGGCCTGCGCCTCCAGCACCGCGCCTCCAGCGCGGACGTGCGCCAGGTGAGGCTGCTGCCCCTCAGCCCTGACGGCCAGGGCGGCCCGGCCGCGGCAGAGCCCAGGCGCTGGTCCCTGCAGCATGTTCCAGATGCTTCTGGAAGCTCTGGGAAGCGGTGTTTTGTCTTCCAGTTGCAGCAGCCCCAGCAAGGCGCTCCGGGGCCGGGTGGTGACCTCAACTTTGGCTTCACGGGCACAAAGGGGGACAGGTTGGTGAGGTATCCGCGCATTCGGCTGGAGAGGAGCACCTCGTACCCCACGCAGCCCCGAAGCGAGCGAGGAAGCCCCACGGAAGATCGGGGACCCCCAGAGGCGCCGCCTCGAGGTGGCAGGATGGCTCCCGAAATCCGCAGGACGAACTCCGTGGAGAGGACTCCACAGGGCCAGGGGTGCACATTTAAAATCAGGCAGGATCAGAATGCAGGGCAGCAGCATTTTAGGATTCTTGTGACCCGGGGGCCAGAGGAAGCTCCCCAGAATCCGGAGGAGAAAAGCGCCAAAAGCCCTGTTTCCACGGGAGCCGACGCCACGGTAAGTTCACAGCGTGTTTACGTGTGTTTACTGATTCCAACCTGGATGCTTACTCTGTGGCGTAACCAAAATAAACCTCACCCTCTGTTCCGGGAGTTTCCCTGCTTCGGGCCAGTGGGTCTGAATGTTTGGCCGAGTTCTGGCACGATGATTTGTGGTCCAGTGTTTGATGGGCAAAACACCATTTCAGCACATGCCTTCTGTAGGTCCTCAGAGTCAAAGCACTTTGTTTGGAAAATCCAAGCAACATACCTTCCCCCTGCTTTTATTTTTCCGAATAAAGGGATTTTAAATACAATTTGTTACTTTAATCTGCCAAAAAGCAAGTCAGTGCCCCAACGTGTTGATATTGGAAATGCATTTAAAAAGCTGCTTGCGAATATAGCCTGTGACAACACTTTAAAAACAATCAGTTCTCCGAAAGGTGAGGATATTGCAAAGGACGTGAGTTTCGTCTCTTAATAGTTAAAAATAGGTGAACATGAAGTTTGATTGTCATGGCCTTTTTGCTGTAGAAGATCAGGTCAGTCCTTGTTACATAATTTGCTTTGTGAGGTGTCCCAAAAAGTAATACTGAACGACGGTAGTGTCACTATCCCACTACTAAGCTAAGAGGTGTGTTTTGAAAGCACACTGGGTTATGGCCCAAGGCTAGGGGAAACTGATGGGGACTCATTAATGATCAGAGGGCATGTGGTGCAGTTTAACACTGCCCACTTGAGTGTCCAGGCCGAGGATGCTGTATATAGAATAGTAAGTACCCTGTCTCCAGCTGTGGAAATAGACGCCTTAAAACAGATTCTGGCCTTCCTGTTTCTGTTCCTGATCGCTCCCTTTCAGTGAAATGGAGTACAGGGAGACAGCTGCACACTTCATCAACCAGGCATGTGATGACTCTGCAGCTTTCGTAGTTTAGAGTAGGATGAAAAGTTAATCAGTTTGGTTTCTTTTGCTAGTAATCACTAGCCAGTGAAGGCTTTCTCTTAAAGAACGAGTTCCTTATATTTTCGATTGGATATTTTTTCTTCTGAATTTCATGTGACTACCAGTTTGAAGATGTGGTTAGGAAATATCTAGGGGACTTTTTGTTTGGATTTCACTTGTGAATTGTGATTTTGAAAAGTGAGCGGCTGAGTATTACTGTAGAATTGTATTGTCTTTTATTGCCTTGTGTTCAGAAATAATGTTTTGTCTTTGAAGTAAACTTTATCATTCCTCCATCATTGGTTTTCATCATTTTGAAGATACAATCAGATGCTAAATACAGGTTTATTTTTCTTCTTCTCTTTCCTTCTGTGTATCTCCTTTCTTTCATTATCTCAAACTCGTCTGTTGGGAAGCGGCTGAGTGCTTTGTCTTGGTCTGAACCCATACCGTTTATTACACAATGGTACATATTTTAACAGAGTCTTGATATTATAGTAGCTTTTAACCCCCACCCTAACAAATTACTGTCGTGACAGTTGTAGGCTTTGTTTGGCAACACAATTCCATGCTGAATTTGGACTGCCTACTGCATGAAGATTGACAAAAATACATTTCCTCAAGTTTGATAACTATTCAGTTATATTACCAAAAACTGAAATCACTTTGCAGTTCAGATGGGGAAGAGGAATAGATTCACACAAGTAAAATCTCATTTGGTTTGATGAACTTGCAAATGTAATTAGAAAACAAATCAAATATACTAAAACTTATGCATACCTTGCTTAAAAGGACTGTTCTAACTTGCAAGGACTACATAGTGAAAACCAGGTTTCTACGCGTTTGGAGAATATAAATTCTGGAAGAAAGAGCTTTTCTTGGAGAGTAAGTTCCAACTAGTGAACAGTAGTTTGCATTTTCATATGTATGTATTTTTGTACACATCCATAAATTAGTACGTGGTTAGTAAGCTGGTTTTCTTTTAAGCAAAACTTTTTTTCTTTAAAAAACAAAACCAAAACTGGTCACATAACAAAACCGTCTGCTCCATTCAGCAACTTTGTACACATTTCATATGGACAGGGGTGTTAAGTTTAGGCAGCAGCTGCCGCCGCCTCACTTATCTTGAAGGAAAGCATTCACTTGGGCGTCTGTAGTCTGGCTGCCACCAAGCTTTTTTGGCGTTTCAAATATCCACTGCTTTGGTCCGAAGGACATCACATTATTAAGTTTACATGAAAAACGAGTTAGAATCTGTTGCAGTTTTGTGTTGGAATGATCTGGAAAACCTTCCTAGATTTAGGAATACCATTTGGGATTCATTTGACAAATGTGCTCATATTTCATAAGCTATACTTTAGACCTTATTACAAGATTAAGTTGTTGAGTACTTTTATCTGTGTCTCCCAAACATCCTGCCATGACTAAATCTAAAATGCAACATGACTCCAAAAAATGTTAACCAACTAAATTATCAGAAAAAATACAGTGGAAACCCTTGTGATGATAGGTTTTCCACCTGGTCTGTCGCTGTCAGTAAACAAGAATTCATTCATATAGTCATCAATTATAATCAGTTAAAACTTTTTCAGAATTGTTAGAATTTACAATTCCATCCATGGCAATCATTAGCAGTTATTCAGTGAGGACCTTAGCTATTATAAATTCGCTTTTGGGTTATTTGGTTTGGTTCTGAGCATCTTAACTGCATCAGAGTTATTCCGAGGAAGTTGGACCAACATTTACCAGCATTTGTGTGCCCCCTTTGTATGCCATTTTGTGCACAATAACTGTGAAACTCTGCATTTTACAAGCTTGAGGAGCCAGTTTTCTAATCCCATTAGTTTTATGAAGTACTCAAGGTGTAATGTGTATATAACATTACACCCATTACTTAGAAAGTTTCAGGGCATATCTTGGATTCTTGCTAACACAGTTTGTAATGTAATGCTTTTGGCCCACCGGGACAAAAGCAGTAATTCTAACACCTACTGCAGATGCTATTGGAGGAGGGAGTGCTCTTTCATCTCAAGCTCTCTGGACTTTCCTCTGTGTCCTCTCAGTGGACATATACTCCACAGAAGTAGTGTAGTAATCTCTTGTGATTAAAAATTCCTTTTATTGAACAACAAAGGAATATCCAAATTCTTTTCATTTGGTGGAACTTGTAGTTTGATTCTTTTTTACAGAAGATGTTTTTAATATACAGAAATTTTTGTACATTAATATTAGTTGGTGTCTCTTTTTTACCCTAAAAATAACTTGAGTATCATTAACCATCCCTTTATTTTAAAACATAACAACACAGGAGGCTAAAGTGGGAGGATTGCTTGAGCCCAGGAGTTCGAGATTACTGTGTTTCTGCTACTGCTCTACAGCCTGGGCAACAGAACAAGACCTTATCTCAAAAAAATAAAAATAAAACATAACAACCTTGTGATGAAGAAGACAAACAAGTAGTATTGTTTTCATTGACTTGATTTCTGATTGGATTCTATCAACTTACTTTCTTGTCTCATGTATAGTAATGGTCTCTCTTAATGTGGTCTAATATGAGAATAAACCAATATGTAGCTTAAAATGTCACCTGTTTTCAGGGATGTTTTGAAAAGTTGGATAGGCATTGCACAAGGTTGACACCAATATGTTTGTAAACAGAAACTGTATAGGGCTTGCAGCATAGCTCATGTTTCTGTAGCACTTCACAATTTGAAGAATGCTTTGTTTATTTCACTTAATGTGTATGGCTGTCCCATTGAGGAGGCATTATCTCACCTGACCTTCTCATGTGAAAAGGTGGTGTTTCAGATGAAAGGATGCGATGCTGTTATTAGGTGTAATAACGTTATGTGTATATCATAGTGTATACCATGATATCACTTTGTGTACAAATGTTGGGAATGTGTATGTATGTGTATATGTGTGTGTGTGTGTGTGTATTTGCACAACTAAAAAGTATATGTTAAGCCAAAAAGCAGTTTAATGCTTCCTGTAATGTGACATTTTTGCTGAAAAGTTTTGAGACGGCAACTTCATTGGGTGCTTTGCAGCACTGACCTGAAAGGTGAGAGAAGGGTTCTTTGGGGACCCAAAGAACCATCCTCTGCAGTTCACTAGCTTTTCATCCTGGAGTACTTAGACTCTCTCTCTAAGCCTATTCCCTCATCAGTAAATTTGAGGATAAAAATGTCCAGCTTGTAGGCTCATAGTTAGGTTTAAATAAGAGTGTCCATGTAAGTACCTGATTCAGGAACCAGGTATCTATGATGCACAAGTCTTTCCCCTAGGAGGTTAATTAGGTTAACTGTGAACAGCCATTTTTTGATCAGCATGGCATTTAACACAAGGACGACATGCATTTGTGTCATGCCTGGAAATATTTAATAACTAGCTTTGATGTTCTTTCAGTTAGTTTCTCATCTTTCCTAAGTATTTGTCCCTTACACCAAATGTGGTCCTGGAAGAGTTGCTTCCTGAACTATGCATTATAGAAAAGGACTCTTTAAATATAAGAGGTGTGTTGATTTTGAAGCCTTACAGCATTTTGGCTGGCATTTCTAGCATACTTTTTACCATGTCATTTTGCTATAATATTTCCACTGGTTGAGTCTACTGTTACTTTGGTACAGACCGAGGCTTTTGAGAAACAATGTAATGTTGTCTGTACAAAATTTCCACATCGTGTGACTTTAAAATGAGGGAGCTATTTGGGAGTATATCTTATGTTAAATACTGTCTTTTAGAGAGTTTTCATAAATGGTGCAGCTGCTTCTCTTGGCTAAGTCTGGTGGCAGAATTCCTAATCATTGAAATAAATCTCTAATTTTATAATACATATTGATAAGAAACTTGCTATCTTTTCATAAATGTTCACAGTGCCAGAAGAAATTTACTCTATGTAAAAACTACCTTAAAATGTAATAAATGTTGGTTATTTCTGGATAGTTGATGAATATTTCTGTATAGTTGAGGCAAATCTAAATGGTAATGCTACTTGTGCAACTTGCAATGATCTAGCACGTTTTTAAATAAAAATAACCGCATATTTAGGTGATACAGGTTAGCTATCTTAAATACGCTTACCTTTTTAACTCTTAATTATATTGTCAAGCCATTCACAATAATGGGAAAAAGCAGGAAATTCGTCGGTGGTGTTGAAATTGCTGATTCCATGCATAGGTACCAGAATGTCTACATTTCCGCTGTAAATGTCAAAGGAAACTTTGGAAACCTACCTCAGAATTGGCTGGTGATTATTCAGACAGGTTATTATCCTGTCTGCAATCTTCCAGTTCTTTTAATTCATACCAAGCAGCATAATATTCCATGTCCTGCATGAGGGAGAGCACCAAAACAGCCTTCACCTGCTGCGTATGGCCAGCTCTGGATCAAAAACTAAGAAGACCAAAGGACGGAATATTGAAATGTTAGCAAAAGTAGGTATTGCAGAATGTCTGTACATTTCTGGGCAGGTGGAGGTTATTGAAAGGTTTTTAGAAATAATCTTCGCTCACCACATTCCAGTGTTAGGACCTGGACTTTTGTCTCTATTTGTGATAAAATGTTTTAAAGAAATTGCTGGCTGGTCACAGTGGCTCATGCCTATAATCCTAGCACTTCGGGAAGTCAAGGTAAGTAGATCCCTTGAGCCCAGGAGTTTGAGACCAGCCTGAGCAACATGGCGAAACCCCATCTCTACAAAAAATACAAAGCCAGGTGTGGTGGCATGTGTCTGTAGTTCCAATTAGTTGAGAGGCTGAGGCAGAAGGATATCTTGAACCTGGGAGGTGGAGGTTGTAGTGAGCTGAGATTGTGCCATTGCACTCCAGCCTAGGTGATAGAGCGAAACTCTGTCTCAAAAAAAAAAAGGAAGAAAGAGAAAAAAGAATCTTCTCTCAGTGTACATCATGAATGCAATGAGTAAGGTTCTCACTGGAGTTCTCCTTTGGAATTTCTTGATTATTCCACTATGGCTTCCTTGAGCCAGTTAGGATACAGAGGAGGATAAATGAGTAACTCGGTGAGACAGGTGTCCTGATGTGAGTGGGCCTGCAAGCTAGCCCCTGATGTCCTGGCTGGTTTCACGCCATGTCCTGAATGAGCACTTTCCTGGTCTCTAGACATCACCACGTTTTGACAGGAAGTTTAGTTTTTTTCAGGATGGAGAATGGAATAGCTTGTATTTCAAGAAACCTGTTTTTTATACCCTGACGATTTTAGAACCATGGACTGTTCTGACACTTCTGAGTTAAGTGATTAAATCTCTGTGAAGGGACAGATCATGAAATCAAAAGGGTGGATTATAAATTGAGCTGGAAGGGGACCCTCCTCTCTCGATTTGACTTGTTGCTACACTTTAGTGTTCAGAAACTTTGTATTGGTTCCCTTAAGTGCCTGCACAACCTCCCTGTTTTTGGAAACCATTCAGTGTTTGTTTTAATGTTAAGCGTTATGCCAAGTATCCAGTAAGCAGAGCAGAGCAAATTCTTCCAGGTAGCAAGAGACTGGAATTTCCCCTAGCAGATCAGCTTTTCACAGCTTGCTAGAGTTTACACAGCCTTCTTTTGTGACTTAAGTTTTATCGATCGCAGTGAGTCAAGTGACTTTTACTTCCCTATATAATAATTTTGAGGAGCCTACTTTCAACTCACAGCATCATTCATTATCTTGCTTACTTCTTTCTGGAGGGTTGGGGTTAGATGGGCTGGGGTTGTTACTAAGCATGTGTAATACTTTGAGATTCAAATCGTTTCTGATAGATTTAGTTTCTCTTTCTTCTCTCGGTCAATCGAGAGCGGTAGACTTTTAAAATATATTTAATGACTCACATATGTCATAGCTCATCCATTTCCTTGACATTTTCAAGCATGATAATAAGTCCTACTTCTTGGGCTTTTTTTTTTTTTCCCCTCATGTTCTTTTTGAATGCATGACTAGGTAGTTACCTCATGAAGGAAAACAATTGCTTTGGTCCAGATTTGAAAAATCGAGTTGAATAAAAAAGTTGGAGTGGAACCAGAAATACTGAAATGTAATAATGTATATTAAGCTCCAACCAGACAATCTAGCACCTCTTCAAATCCAGGAGGTTTTCTGGCCAGAAGTTACACTGCAGAACTAACGTGACTTGTGAACTTTGTAGGGAATTAGTCACAGTTGAACGCTGGAAACAAGCAGCCTACATCCGAGCTGCTTTTGTATGGTCTTCCTCATGAGTTAAAATGCCTTAAGCATGTTATCTGCTCCATAGGACCTTACTGATTGTGCTTTTCCACTTGAAAAGAAGGAGATACTAAGTTGTAAATAAACTTTAAATATTTTAGTTTTAATGTTTAAATGGATTTAACTTCTTACTACAGTAATTATCTTTTTGGCTAGCATCTTACTACAGTAATTATCTGCTTTTTAAAATCCAGAAGCAGTGTTATACACATAAGCATGCATTATTAGGGTACCCAAATGTCAAGGCTAAGGACGCAGTGTGCCTCAGGCCTGCATGCACCCTCGGTTCAAATTGTGTTAGCAAGAGATGCACCTGCATTCTGCAGTATGGCACATTTCTCCAGCTCATGTATGCAGGGGTCATTTTTAAATTTTAGATTCACAGATTTACAGAGCTGTGAGTTGCTTTGGAAGTTAGGCAGACTAGTTCCTTTAATTTTAAAGATGCGGGGAAAAGTGAGGGCTTCACTTTTTTAAAATCGATACATAATAGTTGTGCCTATTTGTGGGGGTACATGTGATATTTTGTTACATGCATACAGTGTGTAATGATCAAATCATTACACGCTGAAATATTTGAAATATCTGTCACTGCAGACATTTGTGGCTTCTGTGTGTTGGGAACATTCCATATCTTCCTTTCTAGCTATTTTGAAGTCTATAGTAACTTCTTGTTAACTATAGCTGCCCTTCTGTGCTGGTGAGCACTAGAACTTATTCCTTCATCTGACTGTATTTTTGTACCCATTTACCAACCCTGAGAGCTTTACTTTTGCAGTAATAAAGAATATTTTTTTTCTCTCTTGAGTATGAAATAATTATTTTTGAAGAATCACTGCACTGCAAGCGAAGCCCTATCCTTCCCAATGTTGGAAATATAAGTACTTAGGGAGCCTGGTTTACAGAGCTTTCAGTTTTGCAAACAGAGGGGGCAGCTGAGGTGAGGCCTACCTAGCAGAAGAAGCCTTATTCCCAATAGCAGGCACTAAGCAAGGCATTGGGTGACAGATTGCTTATGCACAGGCTGGTAGGGCCAGGAACAGTGTCATGGAGGGGCAAGACGGGAACTGGATATTGAAAAGTGACTGGGTTTGTCTCAGTGGGCCAGTGGGAGGAGCCTCACTGAAAGACTGAAGGTAGATACTCCTGCCAGGGATGTGGTGGTCATATTGGCCCAAAATTGCCTTGTTCATAATTAGCAGCTTTCAGAAAATTATTTTTAATGTGAAATGTTGCTGAAGAATTCTTGGGTGTGACCATCGTCACAAACAGTTCCTCTCTTTTCCATCAAATGTGGAGTTGGATGAATTCCCTCCTTGCTGGCCTGCCTTCCACAAAGTTGTCCTCTGAACACCACCCTCCCCCAGGCCACACTGAGAACAAGGAACCACCAAGGCATAGTTTCTGCCATTCGGTGGTGGTAGCAGAGACCCAGGAATGAAATAGATTATTGTCACTTTCACTATAACATCATAGTGTAAGATCATAACCAGAACAGAGAGGATTAAGCTTTTTGGGTGGGGGGGGTGGGAGTTTGAGGGAGAGAGACAGGGTCTTGCCCTGTTGCCCAGGTTGGAGTATGGTGGCGTTAAGTTGGCTCACTGCAGCCTCCATTTCCCAGGCTCAAGTGATCCTTCCACCTCAGCCTCTCAAGTAGCCAGACCACAGGTACGTGCCACCACACCCAGCTAATTTTTTAATTTTTGTTGAGACGAGGTCTGTTGTGCTCAGCCTGGTCTCAAACCCCTGATCTCAAGCAGTCCTCCTGCTTTGGCCTCCCAAAGTGCTGGGATTACAGGCATGAGCCACTGTATCCAACTAAGTAGGCTTTATGTATGGAGTTTATAAAGAAACTGTTTATGTATACAGTGGAGAATTTATCCTGAAGAACTAAAGAAATGAAAATTTTAAATACTTCTCTACATTTCTTTTTGTTTGATATGACATTTATGTAAGAAAATGCTAATCTGTATAACAGGAGATACGTTAAATATATATAGTACACATATTTAAATACTATATGCATTTAGGTGCAGCAACAAAAAAGGAAACATAAATCGCATTTTCACCATTTGAATAAATCATATTCAATTATATGTGCATATAATTGTTTGAAAAAATTATAATGTTGATCGGATCTACAATTCAAACCAAGTTCTAAATTAAATTTAAGATAAATAATTTTATATAAAATGTGTCACATCACAGAATAAGAAGCAGTAAAACTTGCGTATTAGATCTGTGAAGGATGATAAATTTCCAACCGTAGAAAAGGAAATCACAGAAGTTGGACAGATTCAGCCATATAAAAGTATTAAATTTCTGAACCATGAAAAAAATAAAATGAGGGAAACACCAGATGTTTTTCTTAGTGATTCATGTAAGTTCTCATATGTATATCCTTTCAGTGTCTAATCATGTGCATATTTTGGCCAGTGGGTTTGTATCTCTATAGTAAAAGTTCTAGTAAATACTGGAGAAATACTGAGATTCCTTCCCTTCCAACTCTCTCACTCCATTGTGAAGTTGATCTGTGTAGGTGAATTACACAAAGGGATTAACAATAAAGACAAATGTCCAGCTCCCAACTTCTTCATTGTACTGTTGTGGTATGACAATAGAAAATATACATAAAATTGGAAAGTTAGTGGGAGAAAATATAATATATAAAATTGGAGAATTGGAGTATTCATGGATGTGACCTTGTATTTTTAAATGATAAGACCAATTATAGGTACTAAAATTTTTGTGTTTTGAAATGTTGGTGTGAATCCAGATGAAGTTAACAATTCTAACCAGACACCTTATTAAGAGATCATTATTCTCTGCTTTTAAAGTGGACTTGCTTTCTATAAAGTTATGAAGAACAGATATATAGGAATGTTTTAAGATTGCTGGCTACTATTAAAATAATCCGGTGACTGCAGTTATATCTGGGTCTAAGCCATTAGACCTTTTAGAAAATTAATGCTTTTAATCTTTCCTTCAGTATATTTGTCACCCAGAATTTTAAAATTTGGAAATTTCATTCATCCAATCCAGATATAAAATTGATCAATTGGCAATTTTATTACTTTTCACTTATAAAAAACTCTAGGGTTATAAGAATATGCTCCTGAAGTTTACATGATTGCTTTACAATGTCTCAATTATAATGATTAGGTATTAGTCCTCTGAGTTCAGATTGCCCCTTAACTTGGATCCTAATTTATAATTTACAGGAAATTGTTCATATTTCATACTTTAGAATCAGGTACTCTAAAACCCTATTATACTTGAAATGAAGAGCCGTTATGTTACCTTAAAGGGTAGTGCTAGAATCTCTCATGAAAATATAACAGTTCCCAAGGAACTTTGTTTCTGTCTCCATGGACCACATGGGCCCCTGTACCGGATGGAGGGCAAGGCGGGAGCAGAGAGGCCGTTGCAGAAGTGCATGTCACCTTAGCATGTGGCAGATCCTGGTCCTGGCCTGTGCTGTTTCCCTCCACACCCTTTCATTTCTCCAAATACCAGCAAAGATCATGGATTGTCTTGGGAGTTAGTCTTCCCCTTAATACTTAGCCTGTCATTTTCATGTTGCAGTGTCTAGAAAATGGGAGGCTTTTATCCTCTTTAAGGAAGTGTTATTTCAAGATGCTTTCTGCTGCCTGTGTCATGCCAGGGCGTGGGTGGATATATTTTTGCACTTTTGCACCAGCAAGTCTGCTTCTGATTTGCAGATTGCATTTATTACAAGATGTATTGTCCATTAATGAATAATGTGTGGGCATTAAAGCAAAACTGATACATAGCTTTTAAAATAGCTCATTTATTCTGCAAGCTTCACCCCCAGAGAGAGGCAGGCTCAGAAACCTTGTCCAGGAGCAAGGTTTTTGCATGTTTCTCTCAGTTTCGGAGGTCATTGTTTTTGCCTGTGTAGAGGTCAAGGGAATATTTGCTCTGTGCCTTCTGATGGTTCCATGAAAAATCAATGGACAAAAAGCTGATTAATAGGAGAAATGGTATACAAATTTACTAACATGCACACAGGGGAGAACCACAGAGTGATTACCCCACCTCCCCAAGGGGGTTCAGAAGTGTCTATACTATCCTGAGGTTATAGGAAGAATGGGGGCTCAGAACCTGACCAAAAACAGGATATGGTGATCATTCAAATTATGATGGCAAGAAAAATTCCTGGAGGGAGAGAAGAGGAGGCCTGGCAAGCAGAGGTAGTCCTGTTACATAGGTGAAACCTCCTAGGTGGCACCCTTCACAGAAAAGAGAAGGTGGATGTTTCGTTCAGACCTTCAAAGGTATCAGACCCTCAGTGAATCTTCTCTAGATCTTGACAAGGGAGAGCCTTGGAGAAAGATGGCCTCCGTCAGTGCAGTTTCCTCCCCAGGTGCAAATCTCTGCCACAGACCTGCCCTCTGAATAGCCATTCACAGTGTATCCAAGAGGTGTATTTTGGGGTGAAATATTTTGATTCCTTTCACCCCCTAGTTTATCATGTGTTTCCTTGATGAGCTGAGGGCTTGACAGATGAGCAGATAGACAGACACAATCTTAGTTCATGGAAAAGGCAGGAATAGAGATAGGGAGATTTTTTTTTTTTTTTTTTTTTTTTTTTTGACAGAGTCTCACTCTATCGCCAGGCTGGCGTGCAGTGGCGCAATCCCAGCTCACTGCAACTTCCGTTTTCTGGTTTCAAGCAATTCTCCTGCCTCAGTTTCCTGAGTAGCTGGGACAACAGGCACACGCCACCACGCCCAGCTAATTTTTTGTGCTTTTAGTAGAGACGAGGCTTCACCATGTTGGCCTGGATGGTCTCAATCTCTTGACCTTGTAATCCACTGGCCTCGGACTCCCAAAGTGCTGGGATTACAGGCGTGAGCCACTGTGCCCAGCCGAGATGGGGAGAGTTTTTAAGTCACTGCTGACAAAATAGACACTCCTTTGTCTCAGCTACTGAAAATTTTCTTTAGAAGGTGGATTTAAAGAAGAAAAGAAACAGGCATCATGCTTTGTAATGAAGTCCTCTGGTCATTGTAAGTGGTCACAGCAAGTTTATCCTCAGGTTTCTTTAAGCTGAGCAGTTAAGGTTTGTGCAGAGGTTCTGTGTTTGAGGGAGGAGAGGGAGTCCTTGGGGAGGAGGGGAGCTTTCCATGGGAGACAGCGCTCCTGGAAGCATTATTTCAATCTGATAGCCATGCAAGCGTGATGGCAAGTTATGGTCTTCAGTGAGTCAGAGCCTCCTCCCTTACCAAGCCTCAGCCCTGAAAGTCTGGTGATCCTCACTGACAGAAACCTCACTGGGGATCATTTTTTTCCTTTTGAACAGGTTTCTTATTTTCCCTAATATGTTCCAGTCTTCTGTCAGTGGCCAGGTGACATCTGTTGGAATGCTGATGTGTGTTGCCAAGCAAAACAGATGCAGGAAGAGTTGCCCGAAGTGGGGGAAGAGAGGGAGGGAAGGGAGAAAAAGTGGGGGTAGAGTGTGTTGGCTAGAGGAGTTGAGACTGAACCCTATGTATCTATGGAACAGATATCAAAGATTTGATAAATCACGGCTTTAAAACTCTCAGAAAAGCATTCTAGGTTCTTGCAAACCTTTGCAAGCCTACTGAATGGCTCGTGGTTTATTTCCCACCCTGCATTCAGTACAGTGTTTACATGGTCCACTACAGCAGAAAGGATTAGGTATTAACCTTGTGCTCAACACAAGTCTGTGGTCAGCAGATTTTTTACTTTATCCTAGTTTATTGATATTTCTGTCAATGAACACATTTAACTCTTAATGGAATGGAGTCTACCAAAGATAATGCAGACTGAATAAAAAGAATTTGACTGATTTTGATTATTTAGCACATTAAAGGGGACCCCTGGCCAGAAGTAGATGTATTTTTTTGGAGGAGGAGGAGGGCATGGTACCCAGGTGGTACTTCAGGGATTCTGATATTCAGTCAGGGTTGAGAATAATTAATTTAAGATGTTAGTGCTACTGACAGCCTAATCTGGGTTTCGTTAATAACCCTTAGTGTAAATACTGATTTAATGCATTTTTTCTCACCCACTTTTCCTTCATCACCCCCACTCTATATTGTGTTCATGTGGTTCGTCTTGCTGGAGGTGGGAGATGTCCTTTAAGGTTCAGAGGTCCACAGAATAAGTTTCCATTCAAGCAAGGTTGTACAATACCTATGCATTAAGAGCTTTCCAGTTGAATATTTGCAAAGTATATATAAAAGAGCTTATCTCCTAAAATAACTGCAATGAAAGGATTAATTTTCCCTCAGCTTCCTACTGCAAGAAGTGAGTGAAAGTAGAATTCCAATTCTAGCCATGGCAAGACCGGTCTGTCCTGTTCTGTCTTGTGTGCCAATGCCACTTTTCTCCAGGTAAAGTATCTTCCTGCTGTAAATATTAACCGAGTGCATTCCTGTGGCTTTTGAAAACTCTACTTCTTGAAAGTGTTGGCCAGTTGTCAAATTTTCATGAATTTCAAAGAAGTGGGTAATAGGTGGTTTCTTTCTTACAGTATTTAAAGCGAAGTGGTAAAGAGAAAAAGGACTGAAAAGGTACCCTGGGTCAACTCATTTTTTAGGGCACATAGGAGCGTGATAGCAGAGCCTGGACATCAGGTGGCCTGAAGCCCAAACCACCAGCTCCCCCAGTGCAAGAGAGTGCTAACTATAGCTCACTCTTGGCTATCAGGGGTCTTCTGCAAATGAACTGCCCATACTTTGGCCGACAGTTCACAGTGTTGTATTGCTATCTTTCATTCTCTCCTAAGTAGAGCATTCTGAACACATCTGAACAATTTTTTGAAACACTGTCATCCTCCTAGCTATGGGTTATTTTATGACCTAGTCATTCTTTACATAAACAAGCATTTATCTATCAACAGTGTTGTCTGGGGTAATAAAGTATATAGCACACTTTGTGTCTGCATTAAAGTTCTTAGACCACCGTGATCCTCGAGGTGTTTGCTGCTCATGGTTTCTTTCTCATTTATGTTGCTTATCAGTTACCATTTCTTGTTGCTCCATGGAGGAGGCCAGTTCCCTCTTCTGATTTGCTGCTTCTCATCTGCTAAAAGTTTAGGTGTTTAGTCAAGCTCACTAGCATTGTTTATAAAGGAAGAATAAATAGGCTGACAGTGAGGACTTAGAGTAGTTGCCTTTTTAATAATGTGCGTGATCTGGCTTTGATCTTTCTCCCTCTTGTCTCTGCTGATTTTACTCTCTTCCTCCTGGAACATCTTTGGAATCACATAGATTTTTCTAAGACTTGGATGTAAGAATTCTGGGGGATAATATATACCAGCTGTTAGCCTAGTGCTTAGAACATATTAATGCTTAATAAATATTAGCTCTTATTATTATTGTTTTTTCCCTGAAAGAGAAAATGTTCATTCTTCACAGATGTTTAGGAATTGGATATGTAGTGACCCTATCCACTGAACTGATACCAGCAAACACATTTTTAGTTCATCTTGATTTTTTATCTTTATCTGGATTATGCCTTTATCCTTTTAGGGTTAATGAATTTTCTACTGTACTGTTATGGAAGAACACTGAAAAAAAAATCAATAAAATGTGTTCTTAAAAAAAGATTTTATGATTCACTTGACTACCAGGCATCAGCAACTTTAATTTTTATTACTTTCGGTTAGAAGGACTTTGAAGGCTTTCGTGGTTTATTCTCTTCTTTTTTAAAGGCCAAACTAAGATCACTTTTTGGAAATGGCTACCTTTCCTCTGAATGCATTTCTGAGAAAGTTCTTTCTGGTTTTTATTAAACCTAAACAGTTGTTACAATTTAAAAGTTACCCTTTTGAGTGAGATTAGCTAGAAAATTAAGGATTGTTTTAAGTAACTCAACAAGTAACCTTTTCCAAGAAGGTTAGATTATAAATTATGAAAACCAAATGATAAACCAGACGTATGGTTGATTGTGGGTTAACAATTTTATCAACAGTTGTGCTGTTGTATGTACCAATTGTATGTTTTGCTACTGAGTAGGAGAAAGGTCTAAAAATTGAATGAGTAGCTTTTCCCTAGCTGATTATCATGTTTGTTTGATAATTATATTAAAGTGCATCTTTTACTTTTCATTTTGTATATTTTCCCAACTTAATAATGAATGTGCTTCTCTCTAATCTCTAAATTTCAGGAGTCTATTAATAAAGTATGTGTAAAGAATTAGTTGCTAATTTTGGATGTGCCTGAAATGAGATTGTCAGCAAATTACAGCTTCAAACCTAGGACTGCAGTGTTATGGATTGGACATCAGCCTTGGTAATTGAAGATATATTTAAAATTTATGAAAAATAGAAAAACCTTATTATGAATTTTTCTGCGTTAGGTGTTCCTTATACTTTTAAGATAGTAAAAGTGTTACTATGTAAGATCATGGAAAGTTTGTCTTTCCAGACCTATTTTATGTTAGGATTTTAAAATATTAAATTCATCAGATAGTAGAGACTAGAAAACAAATCCTTACTGATAATGAATTTCCTCACTAAGTAGTAAATGTGAATGAATATTTATTTGTAAACCTCAGTGAGTAGGTAATAGCTGTTCAGTGATATTGCTGGAAGGAAATTAATATTATTTAATCCAGAGGCCGAGCATGGTAGTTTATACCTGTAATCCCAGCACTTTGAGAGATTAAGGCAGGCGGATCGCTTGAGCCCAGGAGCTCAAGACAAGTCTGGGCAACATGGCAAAACCTCGTCTCTGCAATAAATGTACAGATTAGCCAGCATGTGCCTGTAGTCCTAGCTGCTCAGGAGGCTGCGGTGGAAGGATTACCTGAGCCTGGGGAAACTAAGGCTGCAGGGAGCTGTGATGACACCACTGTACTCTAGGCTGGGTGACAGAGCGAGACCTTGTCTCAAAACAAAAATTTAATCCTGACCTTCCCCCAAAAAAGAGTAAATGTAAGTTTAGTGATTTGCTTGCTGTCACCACCTTTATAAACGTAAAAGTCCGTAAGGCTAAGGGACACTTCTGTATTCCTTCTGCGGTCCAGGTACTGTGACTGGTTCTAGAGATGCAGGTAGTACCCAAGACAGATATGGCCCCTGCCCTTGTGGAGAGTGCAGACCACAGCTGTTTTTTATGAATGATAGAGACACTCGTAAATCAAATACCTACATATTTTCTTGAATGTGCCGAAGGAGGCAGACAGGAAGCCAAGACAGAGGAGCTCATGGGGAGGCCCGCTTGGAGAGAGGTAAGCAAGCCTCCCCTCGGGAGTGGCCTGGAAGCTGCGGCCTGGGAAGGAGCCCTGTGGGCAGGACCAGTGGAACTGCAGTGGAAGCAGCTGCTTGCCCGAAGGTCCTGCGCTGGGAAGAGGGTCAGACGCTGGAGGGACAGAAAGGGAGCACCCAAGGGAGCGGAGAGGACAGTGGTCCCGGATGAGCTTCGGGAAAAGCAGGGCCCTGGGTGGTTCACATCATGGAATACAGTCACGCATCTGATATCTAAAGAGCATGGAGCTGCCCTCCTTTGTGGATGCAGAACACAAATGAGCTCAGCTGCTCCAAAACTGGGAAAAAGAGCCAGCAATTTTTAAAATTATGATGCATCCATATTTTCACAGGAAAAACAAAGACTAGTACCCCCATCTCCTTTGATATTTACAGAGGCGCGCTCTCTCTCTCTCTGTCTCTCTCTCACACACACACACACACACACACATACACAAATGATAGGAGGCCGCTTTTTGTTTTCCAAATTCTGTGCCAGGTGTCTTGCCTCTGCTGAGATACAGACACAGTAGAGTCAGGTGTGTGGGTGAGGGCGTGTAGACTTCTTTTTGTCTTTAGAATCCTTCTTCACTTTTGAATCATTTGGTCCAGGAGTTCAAGGCCTTTTTGTTTGGTTTTTGTTGTTCATTTTTGAGCATGAATAACTGTGTTCATTATGCAGACACTGTGTCATTGTTGACAGTTTGGTGTTGTAGATAAGGATCGTGACGACGTAACAAGTTGGGCAAATGCACTTACCCATTCAGTGAGTTCTGACCTACAAGGTGTTTTGCTTCAGACCAAAATGGTAGGTTGCGGTACCTTTGGTGTGGATTTTAGGTCTATCTTTAAAACCATAGGTAGAGATTGTATCTGTGTATCCTTCTTTAGTTAAAAAGGAGAAGATGATGTGTCAGAGCAAAGATGGCCGTGGATCTTTTCTGTCCCTCCCCCATCCACAGATAGAGTATATTTTCCCTCCTCTGGAGTCCATGCTAGCCTCGTGGTTGCCTTGAAGTGATTCTGGGCCCTTTCTACACGTAGCCTTTCAAAGGACTGGCAGCTTCCACTTCCTGCCTTTTGGAAAAGCTTGCTTTGAGGATCCACCTGCCACCTAAAGTCCCTGAAGTGAGGCACGTAGAGAGAAGCTCCAGCTTTCTCTAAAGGCACTGAAGTGAGGCAGGCAGAGAGAAATTTCAGCTTTCTAGCCATCTCCAAGTGTCAGGCAGGCACATGAAGCCATCTTGACGTTCCAGCCCATCACTGTCCAACTATAGTCACATAAGAGGCCCCCGACCTGCCCAGTCAGTCTCCACATTCCTGAGAGATAGTAAGTGGCTGCGGTGTTGAGCTCAAAAGCTGTAGGCTAGTCTGTTAGTGACACAGAACCAAGAGAGACAGTGTCCTTAACATGTAGTCCTGGGAGATTTGAACTTCGCCTCCTATAGGTGAGCTCCCTGGAGTGTCGGATGGAGGAGTGCTTGGCCCTGTTGTTTTCCCGCAAGCTGGGGGAGGGCAGCCACACACAGGATGTGCAGACCAAACAGTTGAGGGATGCACTTGGCTTAGACAGCTGATAAGCAGCTGCAGGGCCCCAAGGGAGTTGACAGAGTGGGTGTTTTGTTGTCAGGAATAGAATTATTCAACTTGAAAGACAGAAGACATGTGCTTTAAGGAAATTCACCATATTATTAAAAGTTGCAGAAAGAGAGGAGTTCTGAGCCTCAGCCTGCACCAAGATCCAGTTCTTTCTAATGTGATTTAATAGGCGGATGATGATGGACTTATTCTCAATAATAAAGAATGGTTCAATAGGAGGTTGGTAGTCTTAATTGTCTTCCTTGTCAAATCCTAGTGAATTTCACGTCAGATACTGTGTCCAGTGGGGCTCTATCACAATAGCACTTGGTAATAAGTTTTTATGTAGCAGGTGCTCAATAATTGAGTTTAGTTTCTATAATAATTTGATATCTGTGGCATCTGATTTAACTAAGTTTCCTATAAAACAAAATCTGCTATTGTATACAAAATCACAATCAGCAGTGTCAGTTGTAAATCATACCTACATATAGTTGACCCTTGAACAAAGTGGAGGTTGGGGTGCCAACACCCTAACACATAGTTGAAAATCTTTTGACTCCCCCACAATTTAGCTAGTAATAGCCTACTGTGGACAGCAGTCTTACTGATAACTTAAACAGTTGATTAGCATATATATTTATGTTATAAAAATTAAATACTATATTCTCATAACAAAGCTAGAGAAAATATGTTAAAAGTCATGAGGAAGAGAACATGTATTTGCTATTTATTAAGTGGAAATGGATCATTGTAAAGCCTGCGTCCTCATTGTCCTCACATTGAGTAGGCTGAGGAGAAAGAGGAGGGCTTGGTCTTGCTGTCTCGGGTGGCAGAGGGAGAAGAAAATCCTCGTGTAATAAGTGAACTCATGCAGTTCAAACCCATCTTGTTCAAAGGTCAGCTGTATTCAAATGGATTTTTTTTTTCTATGTCGTGATTAACCACCCACACACATCTTACTAGACCAAAAAAGAAAACTTGACAAGCAAATAATCTCCCATTTCGTGAGTAATTTGGAGAGAGAACACAGGCCAGGTTTTAAGTCCTGAAGATGAGAGTGTGTAAAGTCCCCAGAGAGACTGATTCAGGGGCTTCTTCCGGGGAGTAGTGGTCTGGCCGCTGCACCTGCCTGCCCCCTGCCGTGCCCTGACTCACCTGCACACCATGGCTGCTGCTGATGCCCAGGCTTCATGGCTGAGCATGGTACCCTTAGCACCCCTCACCCGTTACCCGACGGAGACTTGTGGGTCGGAGGTATTTCAATTGGAGAAGGTTGGCATGGCTGAGGGCAGGAAAAGCTAACAAGCAGGAACTCTGCACCATGGCTGCACATTAGAATCCCCTCTGGGCATTGAAAGTAGGGAGCAGTCGGATCCCATTTCCTAAGTGGCTCTGCAGGCTTCTAAGCTTGTCAGTCATCTTTTTGGTGCTGTATGGACTAGTGCCAGCAGGAACAACTGGATAGTTTTAAGTCTTCCGCCTCTCCTGACACTTTTTAAACCAAATGTTTTATGAGATTCTCATTCGAGTTAATAGCAGGAAAATATTAATACTGGTTTCATGTTTGATTCTCATTTGCAGTTTTTAAGACAACCTGCCGAAGTATAGTAAATACATAAAGCATTCGATTTAATGTTCATTTTCTTTTTATTTGTTTGTTTTCAAGACGGAGTTTCACTCTGTCACCCAGGCTGGAGTGTAGTAGTGCCATCTCAGCTGTCTGTAACCTCTGCCTCCCCGGTTCAAGCAGTTCTCCTGCCGCAGCCTCCTGAGTAGCTGGGATTACAGGCACCTGTCACCACCCCCGCCTATTTTTTGTATTTTTGGTAGAGATGGGTTTTTGCTATATTGTCCAGGCTGGTCTTGAACTCCTGACTTCAGGTAATCTGCCCATCTTGGCCTCCCAAAGTACTGGAATTAACAGGCATGAGCCACCACACCCAGCCCTAATGTTCATTTTCTGACTAATTCTGTGAAACCTGGTCACTTAACTTTTCTGAATCTGTTTCCTTATTTGTAAAAGGATATTACTTGCAGTAGAGTTTATTTAAGGAATTAATGAGGGTAACTTTAAGATCTTTGTAAATGCTAATGTGTTTTACCTTTGTGGTCAGCTATAGTATTATGATTATGATTATTAATAAAATGCTTCCTAGGGGAAGTTAATAGCTCCCCTCCATTCCCAAACTACTTTAGGAAGATTGCAAGCTGAAACAGTGAAGGAGAGAGCCACATGATGCAATGAGCAAAGCCTTCCATCTGAGCTGTGCATATTTGCGTATGTCCCTGATTACCAGCTTTGATAATTATGCTAAGGCATTTTGGTAGAGTGACTCCTGTCCTTCTGTTGATCAAACATTTCTGTGTAGAGAGACTGTTTTTCCCTTGGGGAGCATTTATGTTTTAATGCCAGGCTCCAGGTTGGCTGTGCTACCCTTGGCTTTTCAGTGCCAGACGTCAGCCTTGTCAGAAGGGGGACTGCTCGGCAGATCTCAGGAAGAAGGGGAAGAGGAGAAAAGGGACTTGGCTTGGGTGGGGAATCCTGTTTGCCTTTGCTTCTCTGAGTCATCTGTGCCTCGGGACTTTGATTTGATCTTTGTGGGTCCTGGCAGGCGAGGGGCCAGGGAGAAGAGAAAAAAATGTTCTGCTGAAAATATAAGCAACAAACAAAATAGAGGATAGTCATCCTAGGATAATGCTCGAGGCAGCAGAGAAAGGCAGGCTCTGCCCTCTTCAGGAGCTCTCTTCCTGGGGGCAGGAGGGAGGGTGGCATATTCGTACATGAGAGCTTAGCAGATTGCTTAGAGCCTGGTAGCAGTTAAGAGAAATGTCCACCAGGCATCTTGTTCATGTGGTAGATCTTGACTTGTAATTGTGACAGTCTCCCCCAGGCCCCTCAGCAGCTAGGTGACAGTTGCCTGCTAGTTCATGGGTCACCTTTGCACCCTCTGGCTAGCTTCTCAGTGGGTATAAATGGGGTAATTAAAACCTGTGGTTTCAAACTTTGGTCCAAAACTGTTTATGGGGTTCTGCAGACAGTTGACCTGAAATTTATTTTTTATTAATGTTTACCAACTATGAAGATATTGTACATTTAAAGAAAATGTATCATATTAAAATAAAATAGCCTGTATGTTTTACATTTTGAGATTCAGTTTATGCTGTCTTTTTTTTTTAAGTTAAAAATGCATTAGAATGTTCTGCTAGCTTATTTTCAACAACTTCTTGGTTGTTGTAATATCTTAACGGTCAGACTAGCTAGGCTATGATCAGAAATCAGTTATTAGTGTTTTGTACATACCCAAGGGATTCCAACACAGGCTGTCCATGGTCCTCTTTGAGAAAACTTTGTCTAAAAGATATTGAGTGATCCTTCATAAAAACTGTCTCAGAAATATTTTCTCCCTGGCTTGTTTTCACCTTCTGTGTCATTGAGAAACATCCAAGATTTCTTCTTTTTTATAATTAAAAAAAATTAAGCATTTTCAGAATCCCATGTAGTTCTTTGATAAAATTAAGCTTCAGATAGGCATAAGAAATTCAGGTAGGTTTTCCCTCCACTGGAAATGTATGCCTTTCACAATCAGCAGGGTATCGTGTGGTCCATTCCGGAGCTGGGATCTGACTCTTCAGCGTGGCCAGGGCGATCTGAAGGTTAGAAACGCTGGAAGTCCGTTAGGTCTTTTTCATCTTCCACATCTTGTCTGGCAGCCAGGCCCTGCCCCTGTGCCTCTTTGCAGCTGCTGCTGCGACCAGCTTCTTATTTGGAGGAGTTTCCTACCTGCTTAGAATCTTGTGGACCCCTTCTGTTCCACGTCCCATATTACAGCTCAAAAGTGTGGCTTTTACAAATCTTACCCTCTCCTATTCTGCCAAAACCCCATACGGTCCTCCATTACCAATCAGGTGAATAGGTTTGCATTTCCCAGCATGTCCCCCACACCCACAAACACCCTATGAGACTGAGCCATCCCTGCCTTTATTCCCTGTGGCCCCTCCGTGCAGGAGTCTTCCCTCCCCTTTCTGTCAGTCCCTCATTAACAAGCCTTCAGCCTCTCACTCTGCCCCATTCCTACCTCATTCATTGTGCCATCTCTGATTGCATGTCTATCTTCTTTATCATATCTGTCTCAAAGTAAGTTGAAAATTTTTTGAAGCTGGAGATTTTCAGAATCAAATTGTTCACACAATTATATATTTGACTGATTTTGTTTGTTTGTTTTGGGAGATGGAGTCTCACTCTGTTTCACAGGCTGGAGTGCAGTGGCACAATCTCGGCTCACTGCAACCTCCTGGGTTCCAGCGATTCTCTAAGTAGCTGGGATTACAGGTGTGTGCCATCACGCCCAGCTAATTTTTTTGTATTATAGTAGAGGGGTTTTCGGTATGTTAGCCAGGCTGGTCTCGAACTCCTGGCCTCGAGTGATCTACCCACCTTGGCCTCCCAAAGTGCTGGGATTACAGGTATGAGCCACTGTGCCCAGCCAATTATGCTTTTTTCATGTACTAGTTAAGATGAGAGCGTCCAAAGTGATATAGCCCCTGCCCCCACAGAGCTTCCCATCTAGCGAGAGAGGTAGGTTCTAAAAAGATAATGTGCATGACAGAATAGATGGAACTAAGTGGTAGAAGTTCAAATGAAGAGGAAGACAAAAACGAATCAAAGCTATGGATTCTCAGAATTGAGGATGCTGCAAGACTGCATAGAATGAAAGGTGTGAATGAGGGTCCTGAACAAGGCATAGGATTTACACTTGCAAAGAAGGGCATTTTCAGCGAGAAGGTTTGGAAATGAGAAAATCTCAGACAAATAGGCCCGTGTTAGAAATTCAGTACACGAATGAGAGGAAAAGAAGTGCCACTGGGATGCATGTTGAAGCAGGCATGCAGATGTTCCTCCCTAGGCGGTATTCGCAGTAGGACTGTTTGTTGGTATGAGGTCTGGGATCTGTTTGTGAGCCATCTGAGACCTGGGATTTTGCATTGATCACCTTTTTGTTCCACATGCTCTGTGTTGTAATTGGCACTGCTTGATTTGACAAGAATTTGTTTTATGCTCTAAATCAGGAGTTAGCAAACTTTCTGTAAAGGGCCAGATAGTAAATACTTTGGCCTCTCTTTAGTCCATTCTAAATGTACATTAGACACAAGTCTCTAACGTGCATTCACAAATAAGCATTATACACTTAGTTGTAACATATACAGATTTTGAGTGGAGAAAAAGCTCTCTGATTTTTGTGGTTCCTGCCCTAAGCCAGGCTAGGTGGTATTGTCAGGGTTCCAACCCCTTCCATCCCTGAAGCACACTCAGCAAACCACCTAGTTTATAAGCCACAGTGTGCTAGTAGGTGCTGTGGGTGTTCTTTTGTTTGTTTGTTTGTTTGTTTTGCAGGGGAGGGCGGTATTTGTTTTGTTTTTGAGATAGGGTTTCACTGTGTTTCGCAGGCTGGTCTCAAACTCCTGGGCTCAGGTACTCCCCCTGCGTCTGCCTCTTGAGCAACCACTGCGCCTGACTGGATCCCTTTTAAAGGTAGATGATGCCTCTGGCCTTTTCCATTGCCTCTGGGTGTGTGTCCCATGCCATTGTCCAGCCCATGCCACTATCTGTGTGTTCCATGCGACTGTCCACTTGTATAGGGAAGAGAGCACCAGGGGCTGGCCTGTTTAGGAGAGCTTTCCGGGCAGGGGCTGAGGGAGGTATGTTTGAGCTGGGCTTTGAATTAAAAAAAAAAGGAAAGCCATGGCGCAGACCAGGCAAGGCTGAGTGCTAAGACCAAAAGTGGCCGGGATAGAGGCAGCTGAGCGAGCACAGGCCTGTGTGTGTTGGTAGGTTGTGTAAACTTGTTGGGTGTGCAGTGGATTCATGGAGCCTGTGCAGGAAGGCATCAGTGTGCTTCCACTAGGAAGACGCAGCCGCAGAGAGGAGACGAGGGGCGGGGAAGCAGGATTGTGGGGAATTTGGAGTGAGGGTTGAATCTGAGAAGTCTAATTTTTAAATTATGTTCAATACATTATTTTTTTTGCTGTTTCAACCATCATTACTATGTTCATTATAGAAAAATTCAGAAAGCCAGTATGACATATAGTCTCATAACCAAGAAATTCATTCATTGTGACCTATTTGAGGGTCTTTTAAAAATGAACAATGTAATTTGGTAAAAGATTAATCAACAAAATGACTTACTTCATAATTAATTACTTCCACTTATGTGACATTTCTCAAACTCTGCTGTATTTTCTTTTCTTGTTTTCTTTTTATTTTTTTCCTGAGACAAGTCTCACTGTTGCTCAGGCTGGAGAGCGGTGGTGCGATCATGGCTCACTGCAACCTTGAACTCCTGGGCTCAAGCAATCCTCCTGCCCTGGCCTCCTGAACTGCTGGGATTACAAGCATGAGCCACCATGCCCAGCCTATATTTTCAAGTCTCTCTCATTTTTTGTTTGTTTGTTTGTTTTAGCTGGAGTGGATAGCTGTGATGGAAATGGAAGACTTCCAACAGAATACCTTAGTTAGCATTATTGTGTAAAACAGGACGTAAAAGCCTGTTGCAGTGCCTTTTGTTATCATTCTGTGTTTCTCTGCCCACCCTTTGGCACAGTTCCCACCATATTTTCTGTCAACTGCTACCACATGGTCCCCTTCTTTATATTATAAAGTCTCTTTTAATCATTAGGTAATTATTCTTTGTCCTAGCTCTCTACTCCTACCAAACAGTATTAACAGGAGCACGGTATTACAAACGAGTCAAGAGCAACTTCCCTAACCTTATGGCAGCTGTTTTGGAGGAAAAAAAAATAAACAAACCTGCCTTTTTTTTTCTTAATGCATAACATCTGATTGATCATAACATTTTTAAAACTATAAAATATTTAATAGACATTTTTAAATTAGAAGATAAAGTTGTATCTATAGGTATATAGTTATTTATACAGTTATTTTAAAAAGGTTGGTATAGGTCTCTATAATTTCAGAAAATATCCATGTGAGTGGTGCATAGTTTGTGCTGGCTTATTTCCATTTGTTCGTTGTGTTTATGGTATCCAGGAGCATTTTCTAATTTGGTTAAAATGCTGTCATTAGCTGGTAAATGCAGTCCTTTCACCTCAGAGGAGGGGCAAGAAGGAGCTCTTTCTAGAAAGGGAGGGATCGAATTACTCCTCCTACTCATATCTACTTATCTACCTGATTTTAAGACACCACTGAAACTTATATTGCAAGCAATTTAAATGAATGCAGTAATTGATTGCAAAAAATGTTTGTAATATCAGTAACTGAAATTAAATAAAAGATAAGTCAGTACTTACCTTTTGGATTCATCCAGTTGATCTAAAAGTAAAAAATAGGCACCCACTGAGTGATTGAGTAAATGAACAAATGAATTTTGGTTTACGTCAATGAGTTGGGCTGGCTGGGCCTTGATCTCCATAGTTTTCTTGTACATTTTGTTGCCCCAGTTGAGTTCGAGTGTTTTTAGTGGGCAGGGTAAATTGGCAGTATGGATGGATATAACATTCTACATTTAGTTTTGTTACTCTATATGAGCTCATGAAATGGACTTCCCTTGCCTAATGATATAGAAAAAAGAAAAACCTAAAGAAATGTAGAGAACACAAATTCAATTTGGGAAATCCCCATGTGTATCAGTCAAGGTTAGGCTATCTCCTGCTGCATAACAAACCACATCTCAGGGAATTAGCCCACAAAGGGTGATTTCCTTGCTGGCAATACACAGACAGTGTGTGTCAGCAGGAGCTCCTCATCAAGAGTCCCCAGGATGATGACAGCTAATCCCATTGTGCCTTCACCATCACTGCCATAAGTGAAAGGAACATGGTAAATTGCACACTGCCCTTTTAAAGCCTCTGTCTGAAAGTGGCACACATCACTGCCACTCACATTTCACTGGCCAAAGCAAGTCACGTGGCCATGCCATTTCAGATTTGGAAGTACATTTTTACCATTGCCCAGAGGAGGAGAGAGATAGGCAGTGTTTGAGAACAGCCCTAAAGACTATAGTACTATCCCTTAGTTCACCTTAATGATCCTGAGGCTTTGGGACAATTAAAAAATTATTCCTTTTTAAAAAACATCAGGCAGTAAGTCCTGAAGCCAGCTGCTGGTGCTATGCAACATACCCTTTACTTGTGAGAAATCCCTTTTGAAAAGTTAACTTACCTGCCCACCCCACTATTGCTCATTGCTACAGGTTGAATTGTGTCCCCCCACCACCACCCCGCAAAAGATAAGAAATCCTATCAGTACCATGGAATAAACACTTACTTGAAAATAGGGTCTATGCAGACCCTTTTGCAGAGGGAGTCAAGATGAGGTCATAAATGTGGATCCTATCTAATATTCCCTTATGAAAAAGGGAAACTTTAGACCCAGAAACAGACATGCACACTGGGGGAATGCCATGGAAAGATGAAGGCAGAGATCAAGTGATGCTTCTATAAGGCAGGGAACTCCAAAGATTGCTAGCAAGCCTCCAGAAGGCAGGGGAGACCTTGGCATCTCCCTCACAGCCTTCCAAAAGAACCACCCTGCCCATACCTTGATCTTGGGCTTCCAGCTTCCAGACCTTTTAAACAATCCATTTCCGTTGTTTAAGCTACTCAAGTCTGGTACTTTGTTACAGCAGCCTTAGCAGATTAATATGCTAATCAGTATGCTTTTTATCATCTTCTTTGGGCCTACCAAGCAGAACCACTTGGGAAATGGAAACAAAGACCCTCTCTGGGAAGTTTGGTGAATCCTGGCCAACATGTTGCCTAATGCTGATTGCGGTGAAATTGAGTACTGTTGTTGATTTTTTTTTTCCTTGAAGTAGCTTTTAGCAAATGTTTCTCATGTCACAGCTCTGGAAGTGAAGAGTAAAATGTGTTAGTGGGAACTCAGTAGTATTAGCAAGAAAAGAAATAAGGGACTGTGCTAGCAAAATGAATAATCTGTATTGTACTGTCACAGGTGGTTATCAAGATACACTTTTTGTGAGACAGAAAGTTTTGTGGGTTGCTTTTGGTGGTGGTGGCAGAGGGAGAATTACACGAGTAGAAATGCCGGTAATTTCTGGTCGTATCTTCATTGCATGTGGGTATACCAAGTCTTATGGGCAACCTGATTTTATATCATCTTGTTCTTTTCAGTGAATGTTGCATATCAAATATTTAATCTTATTTGAAAAATTTTTTGGATAAGTGATGTTTGCAAATGGAAGCAGATTGAACCATATATCTGGATATTTTGTTTGATTATAAACCCATTTTTACACCATGGCCATAAAGAATGGTGCCATGGGCACTGTCAGGAGTGATGTCATTTACCCCACGGGGTTATGTGGAAAGCGGCAGCTGGGACTGCTGTGTGATTGGGACTACGCAATGGTGCACATGGGCCAGCTCCTGTGCTTTCCTCTTTGTGGCTCTCGTGGGACACTCCTGCTCCTGCGCTTCCCGTCCTCATCCATGATATGTACTCTCTTTCATCTACACGCTCATGAATTTCAGCAGCACGAACTGCATAATTTTTAAAATTCTGGGTAGATGCTTCCAGCAAAGGATTTCCTAATTGTTCACTGCCAGAGAAGGAGGTGCTAAACAGTTGCCAAGTTACATGCTTTTTTCCCCAAATGAAGTACTTCCTCTGCTGCCGCTCGTAATGCCCAGATTGTGTGTGTGCTCAGAGCCCGCATCTGGTGCTGGAAGCCTGAGGACTAGTGAGAGGTCATGTGGTTTATGGCCACTGTAAGAGACTTTCAGAATTCTGAAAGTCTCCAAGAAGCTAACTCCATAATGAGATGGTGTGTGTGTGTGTGTGTGTGTGTGTGTGTGTGTGTGTGTGTGTGTGTGTGTGTTTGAGATAGGGTCTTGCTCTGTTCCCCAGACTGGAGTACAGTGGTATGATCTCAGCTCACTGTAACTTCCACCTCCTAGATTCAAGCGATTCTCCTGCCTCAGCCTCCTCAGTAGCTGAGATTATACGTGTGTGCCACCATGCCTGGATAACTTTTGTATTTTTAGTAGAGACAGGGTTTCACCATTTTGGCCAGGCTAGTCTTGAACTCCTGGCCTCAAGTGATCCACCTGCCTTGGCCTCTGAAATTTCTGGGATTACAGGTATGAGCCACCACACCCGGTGTTCAGGTGTGTTTTGAAACATGCTGAATCCATATGAATCTAATGTATTCTGGATACTATTTTATGCCTAGTTTGGGTGTGCCATGAAATTTAAAACTTCGAAGTTGTAGAATTCCTATTCAAGTCCAGACATGTTCTAATGGTGTCTTGGCTTTCTTTGTATGTGTGAGGAGTTATATTTATTTATATATTTTATTGTACCTTAAAGCAAGTAGCATCTGATGAATGTTTGCATGATCATCATAATAAGTGTTTTTATTAAAGCTAGTAAATATTAGAATTTACTATGGATACTACGGTCTTATCGATAGATACATGTATTGTCCTGAAGTCCTGTGCTGTCCAAATTGTTGAGATAGTTTACTTGTCCAGATTGAGAGAGTACTTTAGACTTTCTTTGTAACCACCAAGGAAGTGAATATATAGCAAGTATGACTTTTTGATAAACTTTCTGTTCCAGGGGTGACATAAACACTACAAGTTGGTTCATCTTCTGCTAAAGAGTAGATAATAACAGAAATTGAACTCTGAAGAGAGGATTGTAAGCAAACATAATTATCCTGGCATTTGAAACCTAATTGCAAACTATCTTAAGGCTGTGATGTTACAGAACTCACTTTAAAGATTTAGTTTGAGGTTTGAAGTGGCAAAATGATAGCTGAAAGAATCAGTGAGCCATTTCTTTGTAATTTTGGTTTATCTTTTATAGTTTCTGTGTATAGCTAAAATGAAAATTGGTCTGCAAATTGGTCTCTGTCTAGGTGTTTTTGTTTTTTTTGGTTTCTTTTTGCCTTTGAGACAAGGTCTGGCTCTATCACCAGGCTGGAGTGTAGTCGCACAATCTCAGCTCACTGCAGCCTCTGCCTCCCAGACTCAAGCCATCCTTCCACCTTAGCCTCCCAAGCAGCTGAGACTACAGATGTGTACCACTATGCCCAGCTAATTTTTGTAATTTTTTTGTAGAGACAGGGTTTCGCCATGTTGCTCAGGCTGGTCTCGAACTCCTGAGCTCAGGTGATCCGCCCGCATCATCCTCCCAAAATGCTGGAATTACAGGTGTGAGCCACCATGCCCAACTAGGTAGTTCTCAACACAAAAGAATTGTTGGGTTCTTTCTCTTTCTGTCACCAACTTAATCAGGGAATTGTGACAGTGGTTGCTTAGGGACAGGGAAAGTGAAAAAATTTAATTCAAGCATTCTAAAATCTATTTGCATTGAGAAATAAAGAACTTGCTCATCTTATGTTGTTGCAGCATTTTCTTAAGATATCATCTTGTTGCTTGGAATTTAATATTTAAAGAGTCCTCGTGTGTTTCTTTTTGCAAACATAATGATTGGCACCAGACAGGTGTGTGTATTACCAACCATACAAAATCATCCTCTTTGCTTTGGGGAAGTTCGGATTATTACTTCTGGCATCACTTTTTTTGTTTCCACTGAGACTGTACCTCTGCCTTGCATCTTAAGAGGATTAATAGGGATTTTTTTTCTTTAAGTAGATGACTACTTGGGTATATTGCTGACTTGGGTTTTTGTTTTTTCCTTGTTTGTTCCCATCATGTCATCAACCAATGGAGCCATCTCCCTGTTTCTAAATTACTGTTCCCAAGGAGCACACCCACAGGTGATGCATGTCGCTGCTGCAATCATGAAAATGACAGCAGCTTTCGAGGGCATCGTCTGCTCTAAATACTGACTCAGAAATGTACATTGTTCCTGAAGTTTTTCCTTCTGTATAAAGTTTTTTTAGTTTTGCTTAGAAATTGTGTAAATTAGTCTGGATACCAATATAGTGAGGAAAACTAAAGAGAAAACATAAGCTGCTGGAAATACCATTTTGGACACAGTGGATTCCAGCTTTGAGTGACACACAGTACATTTCATATAGAAGTCATGAACACTTTACCAATAGATTAAAATAAATATTTTAAATATCCTTATATGTGTCTGGCTCTGCCGGTGTCTGTGATAGGGAATTTAAGTTGGAGAAACAGCCTCTGTGCTCAAGAAATAAGCATGCTGTTTGAAAAGGTAAGTGTGACCAGGTGCAGTGGCTCATGCCTGTAATCCCAGCTACTCAGAGGCTAAGGCAGGAGAGTCATTTGAATGGGGGAAGCAAAGGTCGCAGTGAGCTGAGATCACGCCACTGCACTCCAGCCTAGGTGACAGAACAAGACTCCGTCTGAAAAAAAAAAAGTCCTAACTAACTTCAATTCTTACTCTTACTGTATTCGATAACTACATTTAAGGTGCCTAAAATTTCTTTAGCTTTATCTTAATTTCATAATGTTCCTTAATAGTGCTTCTTGCTTTTGCTCATCTTATGTTGTGCCCTTTAAAGCTCCAATCTTGCTTCGATCACATTACTGTTTGAAGACATAGTGGGGTCATTTTGGTGAACTCCAAATTTCTTTCTTCTCAGTGGAGACATGTTTCTGTTTTCATATTCTACCACTTATTTGGAAAAAGTAAGTCTGCAAGTGGAAAGGGTGTTTGTGAAGATAGCTAGTAATTTCCTTGGTTATCTGTTTGTTCTTTCTTGCCTTTGTATCGTTCCACCTCATTATTATGTACTGAAGGTAACAGACAATACATACTTGTTGACTAAATGAATGTATTAAATATGCCCTGCAGTACTGAACAGAAAAACTCAAAACTTTATTGTTCTTTGTTAGTTCCAGCAAAAATTGGCCTTTTAAGTTTCAAGTGTTTTTGTGACTACCTAAACTTTGCTATGTTATAGAAATTAATATAAGTTATTCTATTATTTTGTTTTCCAGGAGGGTCAGGAGTTGACATCCTTGGCTAGTAGTTTTTACTCTTCAAAATTGTCTATTTGAATAGGTTGGAAAATACACAAAAATCTACCATGCAAAATGTATATCCTTTCTTTTCTAGATTTTTCTTCCATTGAGGTTTTTCCCATGCCTTCCATCAGGACTTCCCTGAGACCGGGTTCTGGTACTACTCAATTGTAATAGAAAGCAATAGATGGCCAAGCACGGTGGCTCACACCTGTAATCCCAGCACTTTGGGATGTCGAGGCAGGCAGATTACAAGGTGAGGAGTTCTAGACCAGCCTGGCAAATATGGTGAAACTCTATCTCTACTAAAAATGTAAAAATTAGCTGAGCATGGTGGCGGGCACCTGTAGTCCCAGCTACTCGAAAGGCTGAGGCAGAACAATCGCTTGAACCCAGGAGGTGGAGGTTGCAGTGAGCCAAAATCATGCCACTGCACTCCAGCCTGGGTGACAGAGCGAGACACCAAAGCTAAAAATATGAAGAAAAGAAAAGAAAAAACAATAGATAATAGAGATTACTTATAAAATCTATAGGATGAATGGTCAGCTCTCATTTACTGAAACTGGCTGTTTCTAGCTTGAATCTGGGAGAAATTCTAGGCTAGTCTGGTGAGTAAAACTGACATTCTCACTCCTAGAACACAGATGTTGCTGTAACTGCCAAACAGGTTCTTCCTGCCCATGGCACAAATAAAGACCATGGCATTGCAGTAAAGAAAGTTAAATTGAGACTGGCCATGCCATGTGGGAGTAGACATTATTACTCAAATCAGTCTCCTGGAAGGCTGATAGATTAGGGGTTTTTCAAAGGCAGTTCGGGGAAAGGGGTGGGGGTGGCTAGAAATGAGTGCTTGCTGCTGATTGGTTGGGGCAGAGATGAAATCATAAGGAGTCTAAGCCATTCTGAGTGGAGTTGCTTCTGGGTAGGCCACAGGAGTGGAGTTGACAAGATCAGGTGGAGCCATGGGTGTCAGACGTGAAAAACCTGAAAAGATACCTCAAGAAGCCAGTCTATACTAGTGATGCTATCTGCAGGACTTATCTTGTGACCAGTCTATACTTTAGCAGAATTCGGATTCCTCTCCTTCCCCTAACCTGATGCCCTTTCATTAGCTATACAAAGGCAGTTGAATTTTCTGTTAGGCTTATTGTCATTTAAACTGTAAGCTAAATGTCCACCAAAGCTAGCCCAGCCTAAGCCCAGGAATAATCAAGGCAGCTGGAAAGCTAAAAGCAAGAGGAGGCTGGGTGAAATCAGCTCACTGCTATAAGTTTTGCAAAGGCAGTTTCATTGAAACCTGTTCTTTTTTGAAAGCTGGCTCTAATATTTAAATGCATTTAATCAACCTATTTAATGGAAGCAGAATATTGAAATTAAAGTAAATATTAGATGAACTTTATTGTCAGTTGTTTTCCTCATTCTTCTACTCTTTACCTTACAAATCTTATTTAAACAACATGTTCAGTAAGCTGTTATCTTGCTTTCACAATGAATAGAACATTACGTTCGAAGGTACAGTTTGCTCACCTATAAAAAGAATTTCACCTCTTTTCTAAGTAGCTATACACAATTCCCACACCTTACATTCTTCATTATTGAGACATATTTCAGATTATTAGAGGACTTTGCAAGTAGATACACGTTCTTACCCAGACAATGTCAGTGTTTATAGACAGACACTCACCATGGGTAATATTTAAGGCTAGGGCGGTAAAGAATATAAATGCCATTTATTAAAACCTGAACATAGCCAACTATGAATTATTTGTGTTAATGTAAACATCAAATGAGCACGGCAAACATTTGATGTTTGAATATTTGCCTGTAGAAGTACAGTGCTGTGTTCTGTAGAATATAAGTAGATGCCACCCCAGTCCTCAAAGTTTCAATGAGGTCATCATTGTACCAATAAAGGTGCCAATTTTAGATGCTAACTTGACACTGGAAAAAATTTGCTGTCCCATTCTGAAAGATGAGTCGTACATAAAGTGTTTTTTAAATACTTTATTGAAACAGCCGTGTTCTTTTCAGTTTTGATAGCTCACTTGCATTGAATTTAGTCATAAGCTTCTATATTAATGGATGTGTTCAATATGAAGGCATCCTGTAAAAATAACAAACTATACTTATCTAGTCTGCACTCTTTATCATGTTGATAAAATGGCCCTTACCAGAAAACAAACTATTTCAATATATATAAGAGTAAGTCTGTCTCAGCTGACTAAGGACTTCCTCATGTTCATGATAATCCCAGCAGCTTGAAATGTCAAACTCATAGCTGATCCATAGCACACGGTAGTGCTAATTGAGATAGGTCAGTGTAGATAATTGAGTTTAATTGAATATTAAGCACCAATAAGTGCTGTGCTAGATATTGGGACCACAGTGATATAGGTGACATTATCTTGAACTGGGAGGCACTCCTTATGTGCATAAACTGCACTTGGAAATTTTCATGATTAAGAGTCATCTATGGTTGCAGTAGAGATTTTCCCAGAAGGCCAAGTAGGAATAGGGCATCCTTGCAAGTAGATACACTTGCAAGGATACATGGGGACATTTGATTGTTCTTTGGCCATAATTATATAACCTTTTTATTTGCCCAGAATTAACAACTACTGGGTAACATTTATACAAAAGGAATTTAGTGAGTTTAAAGTGCTGATAATACTTGGAGAAACTAGAAGAGCTATTTTAAAGCACTTCTTTCTCTCTTTTTCTTTCTTTATTTTTTTTTCTGGGCTTTTAGAATTTGACATTGTTCAACTTTGACTTTGTCCTCATTTAGCTTTATCCTGCTAAGGAACTAAAAGGTCCATATGATCAAAAAGGCAGCTCTCAACCCAGCATGAAATTCCAGACTCATTCATTTCTGTTTACCTACTGCCAAAGAATTCAGACAACTGCATGCTTGCTTTACAGACAAATAGAGGACAACATGTTGTTCAATAACTGTAGTTAAAATAGTATATGTAAGATAAATCCACAAGAAGAAAGATAGAGGAGCATACCATTTCTCTTCTAGTATATACTCCCTGCCCATGGAGACCGTAGAGTAGAATTATGGTGGGTACTTCAGAGGAGACCAGCCTCCCTCAGGATCACAAGTTCACCTCAGCACCACAGCTCTGAGCAACATGGAATTAGACAAATTAAAGTAGTTAAGATCTGATTTTACAGAGCGAAATCTAAACTTTTGTTCATACTGCTTTTGTGTTCTTGGGCCATCTGAAAACCTTTTCTGTATAAATATTTCTGCAATATGCGGTCTTAAAGAGGTCTTGTCACGCATAGTTCCCTTTGTTTCCTTAAGTATCATATTTTTCAAGAAGACAACATTCAGCTCTAGAGACAACGGAATCATTGTGTTGTGGCTTTAATTCAGGTCATTGTCCTTTTGTGAGTTGCGTGTGCGCGTGCCTGGGTGTTTTGCTTGGAGGAACAGTGAGTAAGCAAGGAGCAGAGTCCATTTGCTTTTTCTAACAGAGGGTAGGGCAGAGTGTCTCACAACCGTTAAAGAAAAAAATAAGATACCAGCAATAATGGTAATCAGTCATGCATATGTAATCATGGATAGTTCATACTTCAGATTCATATGCAGCTGAGCACGATCTTGAATGTTACAGGAAGCAAGCTTTAAAGTCAAGCTACAGTAGAACTTTGCTAATTCATGCCTGACTAATGTGCCCACCCAGTAGCTCCCACTGAAATCTTGCCATTCCTCTACCAACCTTCAGAAAAATTTAATAGCAGGCTGTGGAGAAGGCTCATGTTACTTCTTATGTCAAGGTATAAACAAAAAAGAGAGCACAGAATACATCCATCAGACCACATGAAGCAAAGAGAGAGAAAACATCTGCTGAAAAGCCAGGTTCTCTGTTTTTTTCCTTTTTTTAAATTGTAATGTGTCTTTGTTTATACATCCCATAGAATCCTGCATTAGTAACTCTGAGTAGTCTCTTAGTTTAAGAAAACCTATTATAAAATTTTTTGTTGTAAAGTAAAATTTTTAAAGGAATAAATTGTAAGGAAATATCAGCATCAGACAGTTATGTAAGTCTTTACATAGAATGCAAGGTAGGCAGTAATATGATTTGGTAATTGTTTTATGGGGGAATTTTGTTTTGTATAGAAAAAAAGCAAAGTGAGTGGTTCAACTGAATTTTATAGTTCAGTGGTTTGTTTTTTTCTCAAATCTTTGGTTGCTATTGCAATATGAAAGAGAAAGGAAATTTTGGTTCATATTAACTTTATTTCCAAAACTGATCGATGCTGACCAAATGTGTCTTAATGGTGCCATCGAGGGTTATTGCTTTTTTTTTTTTTTTTGAGGTGCTAAGTGAAATGTGTTTTGAACCTTGAATGTTCACTATGCCTTACAGGTAGATACTGCAAACTTGCTTTGAAAAAACTAAGAAGTTCAAATAACTAATGGTTTATATTTCTTCCAGTTAGTATCACATATACAAGGTATTACAGTTATCCCATGTTCTCAGTATAGAATCAGCTTAATTTCTTACACCACACACCCAGAGGCATAAATGGAAGTACACAGACAAAAGGAAAGGCCTGAGTTTAAATATAGTTATCATGTTAAGTGTTTGATATTTTACTCTGTGAATTTAAGTATTTCTACTGCAGTACTGCTAAGTTAATCTGCATATTACTTTAACTAGATCACTTGTAAAAATAAATGAATAAATGACCAATGATGCTTCAGTGACAAGAGTGACAGATTAGTCATGAACATTGTCACAAGTAAATTTGGTAATCAACTGCGAAGTTTACTGTATACTCTGTGTAATTTAACTCAGATTCAAGGTTTTTGCTCTTAACAACTGAACACTCACTTGCATCTTTAGACTTTCTGTTGTGTGACAGCGACTGAGGGGCAGATGGGAGGAAGTGAACAGGTTTCTGTCTCAGGATTGCTGATACCCCTGCGTGCTGCTTGTTTACAGCCTTGGAGTATATGGCCTATGAGACATAGCATATCTGACCTGATGGAAAAAGCAGCTGAGAACCAGTGAACCAAGATGTTTTGTTTATTGACTTTTTAGTGTGTTTACTACAAGAATCTGCTGTTTAAAGTGCTTTTAAAATAAGGTTATAAACAGAAGTGCGTTTTGGACACAGCCTGTAGCAAGCATGCGTCTCGAGGTGTAAGATGATTCAGCTACAGATGCTCAGGGGCTGTTCCACCAGCCACAGCAGGGTGAGAAGAGTAGCAAGCTTCTCTTGCTTCAGTTGTGGAGGGTGGGGTAATTAGGGGAAGGAAGCCTCCACTTGACACCTCATCACCACCAAGTATTTATTGTCTTTGGTGTCCAAGGCAGGAGAATGTCTTCAATGGATTCTACATATTTTTGGGTTACCAGAGTTATAAAATCCCTTGAAATCTTTATGCACAAATTGTAAATACATGCAGCTTTGTGTTCAAATTCTGCCTTAATTTAATGGCACTCATGAATCAGGGTGTTACCCCAGCATTGTATACTATTGATAGTCATAATTTCCTTGGTGAAATTAAGTGAATTGACTTTCAGAGACTTTATTTCTTATTCAAGTCCCCATTTAGCCATGAAAAAGTGATATGTTTAATATTCATCTATTTGTGTGATTAAAACAAAATATCCATAACTACCGACTATTCAATGATCAGATATTTTACTGTAAATTAATATCATTATAAACTCCTAGACTGACATTAGACTTCAGACATTCAGAGCCCACTCCATGCTTGTCACAAAGCAGGCACCAACTACATATTTGTAGACCGAATGAACAAATGAAGGAAGAAACAAAGAAATGACTAATGGACCAACCATTTATCAGGAAGTTCAACAGGGAAGTTCAGCAACCAGATTTCTTTTGCTAAGCTTATTAAAGTCCAGCATATTTGTTGTAAAAATAGATCCACATTCGTCATTGAACTGGACAGTCTAAAATAGATCCAAACCCATTGTTTGATTATACTTCACAAATGTAAGGTAAAATAGATTATACTCTCTGTCATTTCCTTGATGCTATTGCCAAATCTCACTCTTGGCAAATGTGAAGCAGTTGCCAGCATGAAGGCTTGGAGATTACTTCAAATGTATATAAACAACAGTGGCTAGGCTCACAACTGGGAGAGCATCTAAAAATAGGTAGGCAATCCCTTATCTCGTTGCATTGAAAATTGTGTTTATATGAAGGGATATTATTAGAAATGATGTGAGAGAAAAGAATTTCTGCAATGTCTCCTACAGGTTAGAGTGAGAAAATGTATCTCTATGCAGCTTTTGACACAAAGGATTATTATTGCTGGACTGTGGACCAAAATTTTAGTCAAGGTTTTGTTTTGTTTTGTTTTGCTGAAAAGAAGCTGTTTTGCTCATCCATAGCTAAGGAAAAAAGAAAGAAAGAAAAGAAGTTGTTTATTTATGCAGACATATGACTTTGTGTCCTATAGAGACTTGTCATCTGCTCATAAAGTTAGCACCCTGTTTTTCCTCTGGATGTCCACTGAGAAACCCACGGGTGTGATGGTCATTGAAAAAGAGAGTTGTGTCATAATGTCCTAAAATCTCAGTGGCCTAACACATGCCGAGTTTATTTCTCATTCACACTACCTGCCAACTAGGTTGCAGGCATTCGGATCCACATGGTCACACAGAGAACCAAGCTGACTGAAGTTTGTGCTGAAGCTTTTCTCTGCTTGGAGCTGAGACAGGTCACCTTTTCTCATCAGCCGAAACTGGTTAAGATAGCCGTTCCTGACCACAAGGAGGCTGGAACGTGAGTCGTCTTTTCTCTGTGCCTGGAGAGGAGAGACAAGTGAAAATTGGGGAACAATATTTTTATTTTTAAACTGGTTAGAGTGTAGTGCAATGAATCCAGCACCACAGGTTCAGTTTTAAATGGACTGATCCCATTTGTCTAATTCTGTGTCAGTTGGCTGTTTTCTGAGCCCTGAGAATAATTTAGTCTGGCTGATTCCCCCACTGTACCAATTGCCTGGCACACAATGAATGCATGTTTGCCTGTAAGACAATCTTTGCCTAGGAAAGACAGCCCTACTTTTTATGTCTCGTATTTTCCAGTAAGCTAATCTGGAGTATCAGTTTTTAAGACTGATACACAATTAGATGAAACTAAGTAAGGACAAAAAATTTGCCCCTGATAATTGTTGGTAAGTCAAACGGGGATTTTCCCCCCATGGATACAGCGAACATTTGCTAGCAGCTGGTAATGGCTAGCATAAAAATATATTTAATTTTCCCTTTCCTTCCTCTCCTTCCATCCTTCCAGCCACCCCCCTCCCAAACACTTATGCTAATTTAGAGAAAAGCAACCCCAGTTCTCTTACCTGGGATATCACCAGTATAGGAAGCATGATTGTATAAATTGCCCGGCCATTAATCACCTGTAACCCTCTAGAAAACCCTCCAGGAAAAGTATCACAAAAGAACACAGCTCTGGGGGGTCTGTGAGAGGCACCCATCACATCCCTAAAGGACAGAGTGAGTTCTCTTACCTGGGATATCACCACTATAAGAAGCAGGATTGTATAAACCATCTGGCCATTAATTACCTGTAACCCTCTAGGAAACCTGCTGGGAAAAGTGCCAAGAAAGAACACAGCTCTGGGGGTGGGGGAGCCCATGAGAGGCATGCATCACACCCCTAAAGGATAAGAGTGAGCACTTGATGCACAGCTTTGGGTGCCCTCTGATGCATGCAGGAGGGACTGGCTGGCTGGTAGACTGGGCTTCAACCATGAAAGCTCACAGAAGGTTCAACCGCAAGTTCCCACGCAGGGCCAAGTGGCTGCCCGGGCTCCTTGGAGGCACTGACCCTGAGAAGTTCTTCAAGCTCAGCGTCCACTCTCACTGCTGCCTCTGTGGCCTCCCCTTTCCCTCCAAGAGGAGACCAGATGGCTCAAGACACTCCCTACCCCACCCCAGCCCAAGCTGTCCTCTCCTGGGTGGCATTTCCTTTCTGCTGTCTGGGGCTTTCACCACCCCACTGGGTGTCAGTTTCCACAGGCTCGCCCTGGGAGGGGTGTCCCCACTTCACCCGCTGCCCCATTTCTCAACCCCTCTTCCCATCTAAGGGTTCCCTGGGCCACCGCCACCCTAGTCATGGTCTCACTCCTCTACTCTCCTGTAGTACTTTATTTTTACCTTGCTCCTGGCTCACATTACACTCTATCTTGTATTTATAGATGGTTCTATATATGTCTCCTTTCGCATCCTTTTCTCAAAGCTCCTGTGAGGCCAGGGATTGTTTTATGCCTTTTCTCATCCCCTTATGTTCTAGTATAATGCTTTACACATGATTAAATTCTCATCAGATGTTGAATGAAAGAGTTTATTATACCTTATGTCTTAGTACAAAGAAGTATTTGGAACGTAAACTCTGAAACGTTGATATTCTTTGGATGCTTGGATTACATACAGTGTCCTAAATAAACACTTGCCTGTTAAGTAGAAGTCAGTCTGGAAGGTGGTATCTTTAGATCCATAAAATATTTATAAGGCACATGAATGGACAACCACATTGTTTTTTGCTGCCTTTTTATGTGTTTAGGTTATGGAGAGCCCAAAATATATTAGCTTGTCTTTGGGCTAGGATGTACCTAAAGTTGTATTTTTCTCTCATGTCATTTTCCTGGGTTTTTATCATATCCAACTTCGTAAAGTCCAGGAATTTGAGATTAATTCCTCAAACTTGTCAAATAATACTAGAGGAATTGTTCTTTCCTGAGCAAATTTGGTTGGTGACTAGCGGCTACATGTCGTACATGGATTTGTTTTTTTCAGATGGTGGGATAATTATATCCATGGACTCATCTTCATTCACTGACGGATCAAATTATTTTATGAAGCTATGATGAGAAATGGCTTGTGTCCTTGGGAAAATCCATGCGAGTGTAGTTAATGCACCAGTCTAGCTGGTTTTTAATTTAAAGAACAAGTTATCATCTGGAATAGTAATAAATCCCTCTTTGGAATAGCAAGAAGACATCAGCTACTGCATATGGGATAATTACCATATGCTTCGATGTCGTAAAAAGGCACAGTAATTTTAATAACCCAGGTTGCGTACAATAAAGCTGTTGCTTCTGAAGAATACATCAGCCATGTGCTATGATCATGTAATAATACACTGCTGTTTACTTAATGCTGTTGTTTATTTAAAGTTTTAATTAACATAACCTAGTCTTTGCAAAACATCTGATTACCTTTGACTCATATGTTTTCTGGTGTGTAATAATGGGTTCTCATGAGTTATTTATAAGATCTTCTGTTTACTCTGAGTAAGGAAAAAAATTTTTTTGAGGTAGGTCTTGCTCTTGTCACTCAGGCTGGAAAACAGTGATGCAATCTCAGCTCACTGCAGCCTCTACCTCCTGAGCTCAAGCAGTCTTCCCACCTCAGCCTCTCAAGTAGCTGAGACCACAGGCACATGCCACTATGCCTAATTATTGTATTTTTTGTAGAGATGGGTTCTCACTATTTGCCCAGACTGATCTTGAACTCCTGGGCTCAAGTGCCCTCCCACCTTAACCTCCCAAAGTGCTGGGATTGCAGGCATGAACCACCATGCCCAACCAGGAAATTTTGGTATTAGGAAGTTTTCCACATACCAAGTGTCTTTGGTGCTATGAACACCTATTTTGTCTTAACTTTTATACCAGCCTTTCACTTTGGCACATGGGACATCTGATAAGGAATCATTATCACGGAAATACACATCACACCTTCTGCTTGCTGCTTTCTTCCAAAGTAAACCCAAGGATTCCCCTTTCCACCACTTTCTGGACATACTTTCCTACTTAATTTAGATAACCAAGATAAATGAGAAGGCTGTCACAATCCATAGTGGAATTCCTTATCAAGGCTATTGAATTTGATTTGGCACTGACTAATTTTGGTATCCATGTATTTTTTAGAGTAAGTTGTAGCTAGGGTGGTGGGGTGATGGGGAGAATCTCACTGAATGGCTCTAAATTCAGTATTTTATTCTTTAACCAAGCAGCTGTTCACACAGATTTCTTAGGAAGTGGCTAAATAAAAATACGGCTCTGAAACTAACAGAAACTGTTGCTCTTTTAAAAACCAGCAGCTACAAATATGTGATTTTTGTTCCACAAGTATTTGTTTTCCTGTGATGTTCTCGTTATTTTTATTCAGTTAAATTCCCAGACCAAGTTGCTATTTTTCCTTTCATTTTTTGAGCTCATAGGTACAAGGAGTTGAAGCGATTTTCTTTTCTTTGTTTTTTTAAACTTTTTGTAGAGACAGAGATTTTGCTCCATTGCCCGGACTGGTCTTCAACTCCTGGCCTTAGGCAATCCTCCTGCTTCAGCCTCCCAAAGTGCCCCCAGTCTCAAGTGATTTTTCACATTATATATTTGTGTTCTTACTGTTTTTAACTAATGGTCTCCATTATTTAGGCTACATTAAAATAACAATAATACAGCAGATACAAAAAAATTCATTTGGTTGGCCACTGGAGGTTTTTTCCTTTTTCTTTTTAAATTGACTTTAATTTTTTGGAGCAGTTTTAGGTTCAGAGCAAACTTGAGAGGAAGGCACAGAGATTTCTCATATATTTCCCCCACGCAGACACAGCCTCCCTCATCATCAACATCCTCCCTAGAATGGTACATTTGTTACAGTTGATGAGCCGTCATCAACATGTCATCACCTAAAGTCCATAGTTTACACTAGGGTTCGCTCTTGGTGTTCTACATGCTGTGGGTTTGGACAAATTTATAATGACATGTATCCACTACTGTAGTATCATACAGAATAATTTCACTGCCCTAAAAATCCTCTGTGCTTTACCTGTTCATCCCTCCCATGCCCCTAAACCCTGGCAACCACTGATCCTTTTACTGAGTTTCACAGGGCTGCCTCTTCCAGGATGTCATACAGTTGGTGGAATAATGTAGTGTGCATGTAGCCTTTTCAAAGTGGCATCTTTTACTTAGTAATATGCATTTAAGGTTCATCTGTGCCTTTTCATGGCCTGATAGCTCATTTATAATCCACTGTTTGGAAATGCCACCACTTAGTTAGTCATTTACCTACTGAAGGACATTTGAGTTGCTTCCAACTTTTGGCAATTATGAATAAAGCTGCTATGAGCTTTTTAAAAAATAGTTTAAATGAAATTTCAATACTTCAGTATTTCAAATATCTCAGTCAGTTGTAAAGCCTTAGAAAGCAGAGTTTTCTGAGCTGGGTGTCATGTTGAGTGGTCCCAGAGTACCGTGCTGCATGCTCGGGTGCAATGCTGTGAAGACGGATGATAGGAACAGATTCTGTGTAAGCAGATACACAACCACCCACAGCTGCACTTTGGCACCCAGGGCAGGCAAACAAAATGGGGGCCAAGATTCGTTTAGGGGAAATTCCTGGCAGATAGTAGAGATTTTCTTCAGAATCTACAGGTTTATTTTTGGGGGGTGGTTAGGGGCGACAGTTGTTTTAAGCAGATTTTTGAAGGGGTTTGGTTTGGTGAGTGAAACAATATTATATTTTTTATTGCCTTGAGTTTTCCAGCAAGAAAGCTACTCCTGATGTGTGGGCACAGACCAGAAGGATTTGGGCAAGACAGAGGGAGCTTGTGTGTGCCCCAGGGCGGGAGTCATACCACAGTTGTCAGATCACTTTGGGGCAGACCTGCACACAGTCTCCTGATCTCTCGCATGGAATTTGAGTTTCACCCACAGGTAGCGTTTTTCTTTTTAGCGATACCCAAATGTTTACAAGGAACCTCAAGATGCTGTTAGTTCAGAAGGAGGTTGCCTCATGCAATTCAGTCTCACAAAAGCTTCCTGGTTGATCCAGGGATGAGGTATCTATCACCCAGCCCTCCAGGTCTTTTCTTCCTGAAGCGGGCTTTGGAGCAAAGCCTGACCAGTCTTTGTCTATGTCTGAGTTTCCTAGGGCTGTTGTCCCAAACTACTACCAGTTCGGCTTAAAACAACAGACATTTATCCTCCGACAGTTTTGGAGGTCACTTCAAAGCAGGTGTCAGTGGACTGAAGTCAGGATGTCCACAGGGCTGCACTCCCTCCAGAACCTCTAGGAGCGCATCTGCCCGTTGCCCTGGGGGCTGCCAGTGGGCTCCAGCCTCTGCCACTGTGGCTGCCTTGCCTCCTCTGCTGTGTCAGATCTCCCTCTGAATCTCTCTTAAAGGACACTCGTGGGCCAAGGCAGGCGGACCACCTTAGGTCAGGAGTTTGAGGCCAGCCTGGCCAACATGGTGAAACCCCATCTCTACTAAAAATACAAAAATTAGCTGGGTGTGGTGGTGTATACCTGTAATTCCATCTATTCAGGAAGCTGAGGCAGGAGAATTGCTTGAACCTGGAAGGTGGAGGTTGCAGTGAGCTGAGATTGTGCCACTGCACTCTAGCCTGGGCAACAGAGCAAGACTCCATCTCAGAAAAAAAAAAAATTAATTAGGTGTGTTGGCGCTCACCTGTAATCCCAGCTACTTGCAAGACTGAGGCATGAAAATTGCTTGAACGCAGGAGGTGGAGGTTGCAGTGAGCCGAGATCACGCTACTGCACTCCAGTCTATGCGATAGAGTGAGACTCTGTCTAATAAAAAAAAAAACAAAAAAAAAAAAACAAGACAAAAAAACAAGGACACTTGTGACTACATACTACATTTAGGGTCCAAGACAATCCCCCATCTCAGGACTCTTCATTTAGTCATGTCTGCAAAAGCGTTTTCACGTAAGGTCACATTGACAAGTTGCAGGGGTCAGGACCTAATACATTTTGTGGGCCAGTAATCAGCCTACTGTCCCCCACTTTCAACAAGGGTGGGGCAGCTTATGGATGAGAGCGTCAAAAAATTCAGATGCTGCCCTACAGGGGTCATCTTACCCTGCAGCTGGGTTGAGTGATTGTTGAAAACATACTACATGTTGGTGCTGTTGCTTAGCACTGTGGAAGATACACAGACACATAAAACTCTGCTTGCCCTGAGGTTGCTTGTGGTTCTGTTGGAAGAGAAGACACACGTGTAAAATTAGTCATAAGAAAAAGGCCATGTGTGATCCTGAGAGCCAGATAGTGGTACCAGCAGTGAGCATCCAAGCCCGTATCTCCCAGATAGGAGAGAGTAGGCTGAAAACTGGCCCACAGATTTATCAGGTCCTGACCCCTGGAATTTATCAACAATGCCTTACATGAAAATGCCTTTGCAGATATGATTAAATGAAGAGTCCTGAGATGGGAGGTTGTCCTGGATGAGCCAGGTGGGCCCTAAATGCAGTCACAAGTGTCCCTGCAAGCCCCTGCATCTGTTCTCTTGATTGGTACCTCTGTTTCCTGGAACGGTTCACCAGAGAGCGATTTCGATGGTCATACCCAACCCACCATTTGACTGTTTCCTGTTCCCTAATTTTTCACTGTCTCTGAGTCTTTCCCCAGGATCCACCTCTTCCAAGTGTACCTTTCTGTGTTAAGTACTCTTTCCTGCTGTGCTTCAGTGATCCCTTTTGCCATTCTTCAGTGGCTTTTTCTCCAGTAAAATAGCGATTTAAATTCTTGAAGGGAAACAATTAAAAACTAATGTCTCTGGGTTAACAAGTATGATTATAGTCATCTAAATTAGTGATACTACCTGGGAATAAAGTCAGGGAGACTTACATTTCTAGTAGATGAATCTGTGATACTATGTTGCACCATTTTGGGTAATTTGAATTTATGCTAGTTCATTCCATCTGCATGATTGTGATATGTTAGTGTAAATTGTGGAAATATCCCTATAAAAGAAAACATAAATTTTTTTTTCTGTGTATGTTTTAAGGGAACCTGAATTTCTTTGGGTTGTAATGCATGATACTGATAATATTCTGGGAATGCCTGATGTTCAGCTTATCTCTGGAACCCTAGTTATTTTAGTAAAATCTGCAACAACAATACAGAAGACAGTCCTGAATTTTCCACTACAAAGTTAGGGCTTGATTCACCATATGACTTGGGCAAATTAATTTTTTGAAACCACACTTTTCTGATTTTCAAAGTAGGAGTAATAATGGTTTCTGCCTTAGGATTATTGAGACGATTAAATGAAATAATGCATGTGCAGTGTTTGGAACATTGCCTTAACGTTTGTCTTTTTCCTTCTCTCCCCCTTTTTTTTCTTTTTAATGTTTGTGGACTGAGTGAGTTTATGGGCTCTCTTTAGTGCAGTACTTCTAAGTAATAACTGTTCTATCTGGTTCATTCTATTGAGCACATGATGACAAATTAAACATTTCTGGAGATATCATTTCACCTTGGATATAGAACAGGCTCCTAAATTACATTTTATATGACAACATCTCACTGTATTTTTGTCTCTTGAATTGCAGCATAGCATATTATTTCTTCCAGCAAAAAGCAGAATTAAATAAATAAGTGATTAAGTTGCTGGCTGTAGCTAATACTGATTCATGGCATGACTTAGGATTACTTAGCCATCACATTGAATTGATGACAGTTGCCTTCTAAATATTATCTTTAATCACATCCCTCGAATGTTTGCATTGACTTTCACTCCTAAACTAGAATATGGACATTTACATACACATGTGATAAGGCTGAAGAAGACCTGTGGCTCAACACACTTTGGTCTTGTGTGTGCAGTAATCATTCTGGAGTTCATGATTCTGTGTTATTAGAAATTCTCACTTGAATTTCAAGGGTATAAAAGAGGATTCCTCCTACACAAAGCTGCTAATTGTTTGCACACCGTGTGCATCCCGCGTGATAAGCTATTTGAGAGGGTGCCACATCTGTGTCTTTATACAAGTGTCACCTTCTGTCTTCAGTTCCCTTTGCAGGGTGAGGGGAGAGATGCAAAGACTGTGGTTGGCTGAAACAAATGTATTTTTGTCCCCTTGACTTCTTGAATTGCAGCTTAGCATATGAATAACATTGATATATTTCTTGGCTGCCAGACAACAAGGTATTTCTTTGACAGACTGATGCCTGAAAAGAAAAATACAGTATGTACTAATGAATCAAAATGTTTTTTAGTACCTTTGTATATACTGAATGTATTTTAGTTTCTATTTGGCACTAGTTGCCGTTTACTGTGGCTTTGAAATGCCCTAAATTATCTTCTCTGGATGGGTAGAATCAATTTACCCACATATTGACTGCTTTAACAGATAGGGCCTGAAAGAGATGTAATTAGATAGGCAGTCTCCTCCCCAATCCTGGCCCCTTTGGGAGATGAATTGGGGTTGGGATAATGGAGAGTTGCAAAAAAGCTTTCTGGTGTCATTTTTTTTAAATAAGATTTTAAGAGTTTCATGGTCAGCTGTTTTCAGCTTTTCTCAAGATGGCATCCAAAGTAAGGCTCAAATTTATAACTTATTCTCCAAATGCTTAAATGGTCCGTTTATGATCTGCCACATGTTACAATGACTAGCTCCCCAAGGAATGATCAAGAATGTGCCAATCTCTGGGTAAGATTTTTATCCAGCAAAAAGAAAAAAAAAAAAAACTCACAAGAATTGGAGGTTTTACCTTGAAAAGTAAAATCAGCCACATCCATGACTTAAGAGACTGTACATGCCGTCATGGGTAAGAATTTAGATCTTGGCTCCACTGCTTACTCACACAGTGTGACCCTGGACAAGTTACTAGGCCTTTCTGTGTTTTACTATGCTGTTTTGTAACACCGGGATAGATAGCATCTACCTTATAAGGTGGTTGTGAGGATTAAGTGAGCTAACTTGTGCAAAGCTCTTAGAATAGTGCTGGCCGTAGAGTGGTGAGTGCCTTGTATATGCTAATAGTTGTTGTTGATTTATAGCCTAAAATTAATTGTGTGATGCAAACAGGAGAGTTATTACCCCAAGCTTAAATGGAAATTTTGCAGGACTTTGTACTTGTGAGGATGTATTTGGGTTTAATACTACCTTAAATCTTGTACACCTGTCCTCTCCCAGGCTCATCCTCCCCAAATACCTCTCAGTGTTATCCTCACTTTGCAGATGTAGAAGCTGGGGCTCAGAGAAGTTAAATAACTGTACCAAGTCACCATCCAAAAAGGTTCAGGGTTAGGAATAGAAAGAATACGGAGCCACGCTCTTTTTGCTGTCTTTCCCAGCATTCAGTTCTCAGAATTATTCAGAAATAGGAACAGAGGAACTCTGTAGAGGCCATGCTTCGAGTTTTTTTGCACATTGCAATCAGAGAATCCCAGGTCAGTCTGGTGCAGTGTTACCGAATTCCAGTATATGCGGGGCTCTGTTAGGCGCAAGGGGTTCCAGGCTGAACGAGCCTGTGGTCCAGTGGGCAAGGGTTGTCCCTGCGTGCAGCTCTGTCTGCTTTACTAGATTTGCTCCTCAGTTTCTACAGTGAAAGTCCATGCATGTTGCCTGATGTACAGATTATTACAGACACTTTTTCAGTTAAACTTTGTCCAAAATAGTAAGGGCAAAGGAAACTGATATTATTACAGCAAGGTGTATTTCATCAGCTCTGAAAACCATACACGTATAAAGAACCTTGGAACTGCTGAGCCTTAGCCCCACATTTTGTGATGGAAATACAGCACAGAAAGTTTCAGTGATTTTCCTTGGGTTCCATACTGTGTTAGACAGCAGGTTTCTTTAACTCTCTCAGTACTCTTTCCTTTCAGCTATGGAAGAAGAGTTCAAATGATGAAGTCGATAAAAGAATGACAACTTACAGAGCTCATTTAAGTGTCTGAATATATCAGTTTAGCCCAGAGTAACTGAACTCCTAGGTCCTTGCTATTCACTGACCCCTTTTCCTCCTCATGTTCTAGTAGTAGCCCATGAATGTAGCCATTGGAAGTTTAATTTTAATGAAATTGGGTGCTTCAATCAATGGGAAGGGTAGGAATTATGTGGGAATCATCTATGTAGTTTAGAGCTGTGACTGTATAGGCCAGCTCCTACATACAGCCTGCAGTGTGTCACACTCTCTGGTTTCCTTTCCAGGGAGGTATCCTGTAGAATAACAGTTTAATTTACCCCTCAGACATCTGCTATCATCAAGGCCTTATACTGGTTTTGTGCACATCTTCATGATTCCTCTAATAATGCATTGTATTACAAAGTATTATTCCTACTTGAGAGACGCTCAGAGAGGCTAGGGAGCTTGCTGAAGGTCATAGAGAGCACAGCTGAACAGTTGTGCAGGGTCCCTGTGGTTTTTGGAGCAGCCTGTGCTTTTCAAGCAGTTGGCTGTGAATCATAAGATAGAAACGTGGTGGGTATTTCTGAAGCCTTAGTTCTAGCCATTGAAATATCATGGAGTTGAGCCGGGTGTGGTGGCTCACACCTGTAATCCCAGCACTTTGGGAGGTTGAGGTGGTGGATCACAAGGTCAGGAGTTTGACCATCTGGCTAAGATGGTGAAACACCGTCTCTACTAAAAATACAAAAATTAGTCAGGCGTGGTGGTGGACGCCTGTAATCACAGGATAGAACAGGGTTTCTCAAATTGCACACACTGAACTCTGCAATACAACAGTTCCTTCATTGGAGACCAGATTAATTGAACCACTGGCTTTCTGAAAATAGCTGTATGCTTTCCAGTTGGCCAGTCCTGGCAGGGACCCACTACTCCTCTATTTCTCAAAAGTCAATTTAAAATATTCACTAACAGTAGCTTAATAACATTCAATAGTAACTTGCAGCAGCCTGTCATATACCCTGACATCTGAGATATGTAGCAGTTTATGAAATAGAACGTGCAGATGGTCTTAGCCCCATTTTCCAGATGAGAACTCTTGTCCAGGGAAGGATTGGTGCCCATTTAGTTTGCTAGTTCCCAACAAGGAATAGTACCCAAGGCTCTGTGCCCCAGGCCTGGGAGGACCCCTCCCACGGCGTACTTCAGATCTCCACCTGTGATTTTGAACAGATGCATCAAGATGATGTACTTCTTAGAGATCGTGCTTTCCTTGTCTCTCTCCCACCTTGTAGTCATTGGTGGAGGGCGTACGGTGCAACAGAAGTGGGTTTCAGGACTGAGACTAGTGAGACAGGAGAGGCATTGGAGTGCAAACGTGAAGGATGCACCTGCCATCTGCACTGGGCAGCCCTTCTCCCAGGGCCTTACTTGACTCATCCTGGTGGGTTTTCCAGATGGCAGGGGTGGACAACCACTTTTTGCAAGCATGGGCACTTGAATTGTAGCTCCCAGTGATTCTTGGAAAAAGTCATGAGTAATGAATGGAATTTTTCTCTCCCAGGTTGATCTTGTGTTTTGAGACATGAAGAGTCAAAGCTTGGTGCCTAGGATGCTCGTTCTATTGCCTTCCGTAGTTTGAATGTTGCAGACTTTTGATGCAACATTGAAGCAAATATTTGGGTCATTTTGCTCCTCTGGGGCTTTTCTGTAAAGCACCCTCACATTTCCCCTCATGTTTTTGGGCTTTCGTGGCTTTGATGCCACCCCCACTGTGTGCTCCCAATTACAGCCCTGTGTAGCCTGGCTCCTTGTTCTGGAAACTGTGTAGCTGTTGCTCTTGATGTTGAACACAGCTCAGTCATGCAAGGAGCTCAGCTTTGGTCTCAGCTTCTCGGGGATTTTCCTGGCAGCCACATAGTGAATTATGTCACACTCTCTGTTTTACCCATTAATTAGGAAATACTCTGATACATGGAACTTTGCTTGCAGATCTTTTTTTGACTACTCTGGAGGCAAAAGAAAAAGCAGCTAGAGGATAAGGACATAACTTTCTTCAAATTAAGCCATCTTGTCCCGTGGTAGAAATTAGCCACTAAGAAATGGTGGAAACAAATAACTCTTTCACTCTTGAGTGTTAAGTAGAAGAGATTCTGGTTCAAATCCTGGGCCTGCCACTTTCTAGTTACAGAAACTTACATTCCTTTTCTTTTGATGTTTCAAGGAGATAGGAGGTAAAGAAAAATGAATACCAGATTATAGAACATTCTTATAGAATTGCCCAAAGATGGAATGGATACCTTCCAGAGTGGAAGGAAGGGAGCAGGATTGGACAGTAGTCCTTAATTGAGGGCACTCCTTCCCCTGCCTCTCACCTGCCCCACAGGGACATTTGACAGTTTTGGATTGCACAAAACTGAGGTGTGAGAGTTGCCACTATATCTAGTGAGCAGAGGCCAGAGATGCTTCCAAATACCTTACGAAGCATAGGACAGCCCTCACAGCAAAGAATTATCTAGCTCCACATGGTAACGACGCTGAGTTTGAGATACCCTAGTCAGAAGTAACATTTATTGGCCAGGGGCAGTGGCTCATACCTGTGATCCCAGCACTTAGGGAAGCTGAGGTGGGAGGATCACTTAAGCCCAGGACTTTGAGACCACCTGGACAAGACCCTGTCCCTACCAAAAAAAAAAAAAACTTTAAAAATTAGCCCGACATGATAGTACATGCCTGTTGTAGTCTTAACTACTCAGGAGGCTGAAGTGGGAGGATCGCTTGGACCCATGAGTTTGAGACTGTAGAAAGCTGTTTGTGACACTGCACTTCAGCCTGGGCAACATGACAAGACTCTGTCTCAGTTAGAAAAGAAAGAAAGAACATCTTTTGAATCTAGTTGTCCCATTTAATATCAATGACTGTGCAAGGTAAAGTGGTTTTTATCCTCACTTGGGATGAGATTGATCTTTGGTGATTACGAAACTTTCCTTTGGTTGTTCAGCTATTTCTTGATAGAGATGGGATTTTAAACTAGCCATCTATGTGTCCAAAACCCATCCCCTTTCCACAACCCCTTTAGGTAGTTAGCTCCCCATCACTGATGATGTTCAGAGCTAAACAGGGTGAGCAACCACTCAAAAGCGGAAACAGATGAGGATACGTGTCTAAGATGTATGTTGCACTAAGTGACTTCTGAGGTCACTCCTAAGGATCACATTCTCTGATACTATTTTGAAATGGGATTTGTCTTTTTAGCCCCAGTATTAAAGTGGCAGGCAGATATCCCTTGGCCATGATCAGTGAAATTCCTGTTCTTTGTGCACCTGTGAATCTTACTCCTATTAATATCCCAGCCCTATCAGGCCAGAGGGCTAGGGTTCCAAGCAGGGGCAGCTAGAAATGCACTGTCTTCTGCATCTCATCTGTATTCTGGGCCCAGGCAGTTATTTTTACCTCCACGGAGGTACAGCAGCGGCCCAAGCTGGAGCAGGAGGGGAACCTGTTGTGTACTTTGAGATTGCAATTTAGTGTCCGTTTGCTGATCAGTGTCACTCCACTAGTTTAAAAGGTAATCATAGTTTCTCTTTGTGAACAAGGTAAATGGGTAACCTCACTCAGTGGTTGTCGTCCCTGACCAAAAATTAGAATAAGATAGAGGGCTTTTACATCACACCTACAACTGAGCCCCTCTACCAGAAATTTAATTTTCTAAGGATACAGTGATTTTAGAACTTTGCAGGGGATTGCAATGTTGAAGCAAGCTTGGGCACCAGTGGTTAACAGCACACCTCAGTGTTGCATGTTCTGCTCAGGTACCTGCTGGTGTTACTGTGTCATAACGAGACTAGAAAAAGAGTGTGTTGGGCCCTGTTTCTTAGCGTGTCTTCAGTGGATTGTGGGGAGAAGGAGGCCCATACTCTGTGCCTAAATGAGCACCTGCTAGACTCTGAAATCTAATTAATGAAAGTTTCTCCTCACCCTTGTTTTATATAGTAGACTTTCAAAATACATACAGTCTTTTGTTTAATTTTTTTTACAAAGCTTTGAAGTTGTCCTCTCCACACTCTTCTCATCAACCTTATGTGTGGAAAGAAGGAATTTTTCTTTTCTGTTGCTGTCATCTAAAATTGTTGCTTGGTGTGGGGTGGGGCAGGGGTACTGGGCTTTAACTGCTGAGGAGTTTTTAGGGAAATGTTGTAATAACAACCTAGTAGTTGACTTTACGATAAATTCTGTTCCTTCATTCATTTTGCCCTCCAGAGTCTTTTGTACCCAGCAAAGTAGACCATGGCATAAGACTCAAGAAGGATGAGGAGTACATCTTTCTTTGGAAAGGCAGGGATGGAGGGTTGTAATTTAGGAGGGGGAAGCAGGAAAAGAGAGCCACAGAAGGCAAGCACTATTCTCAGGCCAGATCAGTTTCAGGAAAGAGGACATATGGAAGGATCTAGAAAATTATTTCTTTAGAAATGTCCACGTCCAAGTCCCCTGGAAAGTCTTCATATATCCACAGGGCTGTGCATGCTGCAGTTTGAAGACCTCTGCTTTAAAAGATACTGGGGGTGGGGGACATGGGAGATGGTGAAGTAAAAGAATAAAAACTATTCAGTTCTATTTGTTTTATCTTTCAAGCTTATACATTACTCATTTCATTTTTATATTAAAATATAGATGGGGGAAGAAGGGCACATGCAAGATTTGGCAAGCATAATCCATGAGGGTATATGGAGTTAGGGACAGCAACATACCATACTTGGATTTTCGAGCAGAGATTGGAGGAGCCTGTTCATGTTTTCCTTACAACTCTGGTGCATGAAGTACAGATTCTACATCACAATGGAAGACTGCCTGGGTTCATGTTTGGGCCACTCTCTACTAGCTTGGTGACTTTGGGCAAGTTTCTTTCTTTCTTTTTTTTGAGATGGAATTTTACTCTCGTCTCCTAAGCTAAAGTGTAGTGGTGCAATCTCGGCTCACTGCAACCTCCACCTCCTGGGTTCAAGCATTTCTCCTGCCTCAGCCTCCCGAGTAGCTAAGATTGCAGGCATCTGCCACCAGACCTGGCTAATTTGTGTATTTTTAGTAGAGATGGGATTTCACCATGTTGGCCAGGCTGGTCTCAAGCTCCTGACCTCAGGTGATTCACCCACCTCCCAAAGTGCTGTGCTTACAGGCATGAGCCACTGTGCCCAGCCAGGTTTCTTAACCTCCTTATAGCAGTGTCTGCCACATGATAGATGAGCTACAGGTTGGCTTGTTACGCCTTCCAACCCTGAGTTTCTCCCCAGAGTAAAGCTGGAGTTTTCCCTCAGCAAACTTTGATGGAGTCCACTGGGCAGAGATGTGCTTTCAGCCAAAATATGGCTAAAGGAAAAAAGGATCTGAGACAGCCAGGTGGAAAGGGCTTCCTGGAAGAACCTCTGACCCATCTGCACACTAGGAGGAGTGTGCACTGGGGGAAGCCTTGGGAAGTCTGAGCCATTTGCAGCAGGATGGAGCTTGGCCCCGCCTCTTCTTGGGTGGTGCCTGGTATTCAGTCTATGAGGCAGAAAGCACACTAGCAGGACTCTAGCTTTGCAGAAAGTTCCTGCTTCCCTTTTTTCCTTTTTGTCCAATAAATCTTATTTTTCTCACCCTTCAAATGACAAACCTGATTTTTTGTGGTCCTGTGACAAGAACCCCATCGTTAGCTGAACTAAGGAAAAGTCCTGCAACAGATCCACCTACGATGCCAATGCTTACATGGAGGCTGTTTAATGGAAACTTTATGAAAAGTTAGCTAGCGTCCTTGCATAAACCTACCTGACTCTAGTTCAAAGCCTTCAGCAATTACTCAAGACTAAAACCACACGGCACCTCCATTCTCATGCAATTTGTTGTTGGTTGGCTGGTGGCATTCCACACATCCCAACTATGAGCCAGCCAGGCGGTGGATGGACTGTGAGGTTCAGATGCCCTGAGATATGTGAGGAGGAGGTTTTAGCAATAAACATAAAAATGAAATAAAAGTAAAAACTGACATTGAATGTTGAGAAACATTAAATTTAACCTGCCCCCATGTCTCCTCTGTGGAGGATACCTTATAGTTTGTAATTAGTGGTAGACAGATAACAGCTGCCTACTTGGTATATTCTTATGAGTAAATGCAGAACATCTGTATATTAATAAGAATCACCCAAGAGCAACTAAATACGTGGATGAGAATCTGCTCGGGACCTTCAACCTGAAAAGCTGTCAGCACCTGAGACTCTCAGGCTATTGGCCCCCCGGATAGCTCCCCTCTGTTGTTCTGTCTGGGTGTCTGCCTGTCATTTCCTTCCGCACCACCGGGGTGGGGATCTCCCGACCGAGCTACTGCTCAGTAATTGAACCCCTGGCGTGCTTAGGCTCACTTTCACCCAAATCCAAATCATTTCTCAATACCGTGTGGTACTGAGAGTGTCTGTCACTCTTAGTCCGCCATCCTCCACGTGTGCTTTGTGTCCTCATCAAGTCAGTAACATTGGTCTGCAGCTATGAGTCCTCCCAATGGGCACTGCACTGAGGCCTTAGTGGGCATTACCTGATGTCCTCGTCACCTACTGAACAAACATCTGCTGACAAGAAGCATCCCTGAGCGAAATCTTTCTGTGGGGACACCACATCTTCCATGTCCTGAGTGGGCCGCACCCTCACGGTGCTCAGCTAGGTAACTTTGCACTGTCCTCACCACTGTCCTTGGTGCTCTCCCTCAGTCAGGTCTCCTGGTCAGGGACCTTTCTCGGGCACAGTCCTTACCAGTCATTCCATGTTTCATGTCCTCGTGCATCTTTGCTTGCCCAGGAGACTGTCCTCTTGAGAGAGCAAGCCACATGGGACCCCAAGGCCCAGCCTCAGCTTCCCTCCGCACCATTGCCCCACAGGGCCGTGCCTGAGTGCCGTGGACCTTGTGGTCAGCGAGCCTCAGCTGGATGTTCTTGTGGTAGCCACTCCTGCTCAGTCCTGCTGCAAACTCCCGCCTCAGGACCTACGTGAAGTTCTGTCCTGCACAGTCATCCCTGGCCTTCCTGTGACAGAATCTGTTGCTTCCCCAGGGTGTCCCTGCAGCATTCTGCTCATGCCTCTGCTATGTGACAGAACTGGGTTGTCCTATCCCGTCCAGAGCTGCTAAGCCCCCAGGCCCTGTGGCTGCTGAGCACTTGAACTGTGGACAGTCCAGATGAGGCTGTGTGGAGAGAGATACCTCCTGCCTGTGGCTGAGCCCTGCCTGAAGGAGCTGATGGAAAAGCTTCTGAGCACAACCGTGCTGCTCACATGGGCATCTAGTTGTCAGAGTCCTGTCCCAGCGTTCACACCCCCAGTTTCCTGGGTCTGAAGTTCAGATTATCAAGTGCTCTATTGCAAAAAATGATAAATCCTGTGGCCCTCAGTTGACCCTGCACCTGGGATATGCGTATATTTGGAGCGGGGCAGAGAACTGAGTGTTCTTGAACCACCTCCACCCCCTCAAAGGGAGGCAGGGACATCAGGCACAACTCACTCACTGTTGTCATAGTGGAGTACCTGGAGCCACCAGGACTCCCTCTGAGCCCACAAAGGAGTGTCTTCTCACAGCCCCGATTATACCGGTCCAGTTGTGCTTTGGGGTTAAAGCCACGCCGCTATTGCAAGGCTACTGTATTTTCTGCAAGCACAGTTGTCTTTTCTTGTGCTCGCTCACTCACGCTCTTTCTCTCTCTACCCCCGACTTCGGTTTTATTTTTTAAACCTCAGTAATGCGTGCTCCTCAGAATAGATGGTCTTCCTGGTTGTAGGCACAGCCTGCAGGGTAGAGTTCAGCTGCCTTCCAGCATGGTTTTCCTGGGACCTGTAAAAGTCCTGCAAATTTGCTCTGACACTTTGTTGACATGGAGCTCTTGTTTGTTGTTATAAATAAGAACCAGTGTCTCTAGGACACGCCTTACTCTGTGTAACTGAATGGCAGATTTTGTCCCTTCTTTAAAACTAAATGGCAGAGTTGCTGGCCGTATAAAAGCCCTGTGTGTGTTTACCAAAAAGTACTTGAATTTTGTTTGGGTTTTGTGTTCTGGTGCATACAAAGTGAATTTTGGCAGGAGTATGTGCATTCAGAAAATATGTCATCACAGTTTTTTCTTTATTTGAATGCCATGTGACTATTATTTGATTAAGGTAATTTCAGTGACATATTTTGAAGCAATTCACCTTGAAAGGCAGAGGCTCCGCCCAGGTGCAGAAACCTTCCACGGGTTATGCAATGCACAGTGTGGGTGGAACCGAACTCACTCTTCCCCTCTTCCTGAACCGCAGCCGTGCTCTGATCGCATGATAGAAGCTGATGTGCCTGACAAGTGGAAGGAGGAAAAAGAACATTCTTCCTTCCTTTTCTCTGTTATGGCAAAGCTGGCGTCATGCTTTACTGAGGGCCTCTGTCAGCACTGGGGCCAGCCTACAGAAGCCTATGCTCAGAATGGAGCAGCTGACGGGAAATAGGAAGGGGTGGTGGTCATCAGTATGTCGTAAGATTCTAATCACATCCTTCACGTACAGTTCTACCTACCCTAAAGATCAAGAGTCCTGTGTTTTTGGTTTTTTGTTTTTTTTTTTATGGGTGTGTTCTTTGAGAAATTGAGTCTTGAGTATTTTGTGAGGACATCTAAGCCGGGCGTCCACTAGTCCGCTGGGAAAGCCCAGGTGGTTTTTCTGCCTACTGTTAGAGGCAGCTGTGATGTTTACCTCCATATGTTACACACAAAAATCATATGCTGGCTTTGCTTACATTCTTATTGTCTGACTTATGTTCCAAATTCTCTACAATTCTCTTCCATTTGTCTTAAGAAATTCTAAACCTATTTTTTTGTTTTTTGAAATCACTACTTAATGATTTTAAGGATGAAACCCCCAGGCAATTGGTAATAGTGGATGGTTTTCATTTTCTGTAGTTGAGTGGCTTTCTAATTCTTTTGATGGTGGCACACAAAAGGAAATTAACCTTAGGTCACAACTTAGTACACACATTTATGTATGTATGTACATAACTGAGCCGAGCTCCTAAAATAGTACATACCTGTGTTTTATATGAGGCACTGATACTTTCTGCTCTATATTATGCTTAACTTAAAAAATTGTAACTTACAACTTAAAAACTGTTACCTTGATACATAGTGCCAGGATTGCACATTGGTCATTTTGCCGAGAATCACCAGTTCTTTTGCTCTGTTGCCCCAGCTGGAGTATAGTGACACTATCATAGCTCCTTGCAGCCTCAGCCCCCTGCGCCCCTAGGTGGGGGTCTTTAGGACTCCAGCGTGACCTGTGGGCGGTGCTTCCTTCCTTTAATGCTTTTCTTTCTGCATAGTCAGATGCTCTGCCTTTGAGCTTCCATGTGAATTTCACTGTGCACCCAGCCCTGTTACCACCACCTCTGTCTTGAAAGGAAGAGGGTGGGGTGGTCATTGGTGTGCAGTAAGATTCTAATCACATCCTTCAAGTACAGTTCTGTCCTAAAAATCAAGAGTCCCTGTGTTTTTGTTTTTGTTTTTTTTTTCAATGGATGTGTTCTTTGAGAAATTGAGTCTAGAGTATTTTGTAAGGACATCTAAGCCAGGTGTCCACATCAATGCTGACAGCTCTGACCTAGCATGCACATGCATCTGGGGAGCTGCCCACAGGCTATAATCACTTTCACTGGAGCAATGGTAACAGTCCCCGGCTTCATGTTACGGTAGCATTCACCCTTGGTAGCAGCATACCCCTCTGCATGAACAGGGCACCCACTTGTCCCCTTCTTCTTACTTAATAGTGATTTTTAAAGGGGAGGAAGGCAGTCCTGAATATAGTTCATCAGTATGTACTGCGCAAGCACTAAAAGAGACAGTGTTTAATGTGTGTATTTATTTAACTTTTCCCATAATGGAGTATGAATTTTTGTTTCACCTGATAGGACACGTTTCAGGGGCTCCATTCTACATTGTCATTTCACTGGGAAAATATTTGATGGCTCATTAGAAGGGAGCATTTATTATTTTGTTGCTAAAAGGCACATTTTCAGCCTTGAGAATTGTGTGGCAGGTAGTAATAGCATGAAAATTGACAGCATTTTACCACATAAAAGTAACGATGAGAAATACCAGTATTCACCTTATGAGTTGAAGTTAATTTGGTTTTGTAGGCTATTAGGCATTTTGCCACTTAAAAGTAACCACAAGAAATACCGGTACTCACTGTACGAGATAATTTGGTTTTGTAACTTGATGCTTGATGGAAATAATTTTGTATTGGAAATCATTAAAAGTTGATTTGATTAATGCTTTTGTAATGTTGGTATGAGATGTTGCACGGTGGTGATGGTGACCTAATGGTGCTGTGATGGCCCCTCCAGGGCCCACAGGCAGGATCCTGCACACTAGCACACCTCCCGATTCCTCTTACCATCAAACAGAGGTGTTCCTTCAACATGCCTGCTCCTCCCCTCCACATAAAGGCACCAGGTTTGTTTTGAGATGGAGTCTTGCTCTGTTGCCCAGGCTGGAGAGCGAGTTACATAATCTCAGCTCACTGCAACCTCTGCCTCCCAGGTTCAAGCGATTCTTCTCCCTCAACCTCCCAAGTAGCTGGAACTACAGGTGCAAGCCACCATGCCAGGCTAATTTTTGTATTTTTAGTAGAGACAGGGTTTCGCCATATTGGACAGAGTGGTCTCGAACTCCTGACCTCAAGTGATCTGCCTGCCTCAGCCTTCCAAAGTGGATGGATTACAGGCATGAGCCACCATGCCTGGCCATTTTTGTCTTTAATCAGTGTAGTTTCCTTAACCTAAATATCTTATGTTACCTGAACTTTCTGTAATTTTGGCAACAATGGGATGTTTTGAAACCTAGATCTCTCAACCAACTACATCTTCCGTTGACTGGTGAAACACTAGTTTAAGCCAGTTCATTTTGACCATGTGCTTTTCTGTACTTGATCCCTATTTTATTTCAAAAATAATTTCCATCTCTCTTCATTAAACTAATAAGAGCCTTCTGTTTCTGTTAATGGTGAAACTGTCTCATCTTTTACTGTTGTAGAATTTTTTGTAACATAATGAGAAAATGTGGTAAGGTATAAGTGAAGTTTCCTGGCTTTGCAGTACCTCAGGGATTCGGTAAATGGTGTTCCATTTAAGGAAAGGAACAGTTGGAATAGGAGGTAGTGTAAAGATAACGGAGCAAGTAAGCATTTTACCAGAACGCTCTGAAGTCTCATCTAACTGTGCCCTCTTCAGAGTCCCTCCCTTCTCATCTACACCATTTAAAGCCAGCAACCAGCGGGAAGTCCAGAGCTGGCACCGCCTTGCTTTCCTGCCAGTTGCCGACATGCAGCACACAGTGTCAGTTAAGGGCACAGGCTGATGGGCACCTCAGCCACACACCTCTCGGGTTTCCCATCTGTAAAGTGGGCACAATCATTGTACCTGCCTCTGAAGGTTGCTTTGAGGACTAGACGCAGCCTTGGCACAGAGCCTGCAGAGAACGAACACTGCGTAAACACCAGCTGCCAGCCATTGGTACTGGGTGCCTGTCTTTTGGTGTCTGGGCAAAGCTTTAACCTGTTTTATCAGTTTAGATTGCAGACATCTCCCTAGCAAAACAACATGGGGATGTAGATATTTTGTGAAGTTTTGTTGAAATGCACTTAGGTTAATGATTCATGTGTAGCCTTTCAAAGCTATCAGGTTATGAAATCAATTTGAATAAGATTGTCTTATCCTTCTGATGATTGTCTTTTCCTTCCCATGTTAGCAGCCGTAGCAGGAGGAAGAGGAGGAGGAGGGGGAGAAGTGATAAGTGGCCACACTGCTCTGCTCACATTAAGCAGACAATTCATGGTCAATATTTAGTGAATTTCCTTTTTTTATATTACAGTTAACTGATATTTATATTAACTTTAAAATTATAGCAAAATCAGGCCAAGTGTGGTGACTCATGCCTGTAATCCTAGCACTTTGGAAGGTGAAGGCAGGCGGATCATTGGAGGGAGGAGTTCGAGACCAGCCTGGCTAACATGGTGAAACGCCATCTCTGCTAAAAATACAAAAATTAGCTAGGTGTGGTGGCTCATGCATGTAGTTCTAATTACTCAGGAGGCTGAGGCAGAAAATCGCTTGAACCTGGGAGGCCGAGGTGGCAGTGAGCTGAGATCGCACCACTACACTCCAGCCTGGGCAACAGAGCAAGACTCCGTCTCAAAAAAAAAAAAAAAATTGTGAAATCAGCCAAATAGAGAACTAACAGGCACACTGTCTAACTCCTTGTGTAACTGTAATTGGTGTGAGTCTCTAGGGCAGCGTGATTAGTTCTGTGAGCTGGGTAGCAAGGCTGTCGTTATTCTCAAGGCCTTCTGCTGATTGCTGCTCTTCATAAGACATACAGAATCCATGGGCACCTCCCCTTACCGCCTTATACTAGACGAAGTCTCTCCACATTGAGTTGTAGCGGATACAGCTAAGAAAGTAAAAGAAATTAAAATCTCGTCAAAAGGATTGGGGCTAGTCTCATTCTTCATGCATACCCAAACCGTGGTAACTTTGATTTTTTTTTTTTTAATTATCCTTTATGCATTGTTTAGAGGAGACAGATGGCTTTCCAGTTCATGAAATTTTTTCAATTATCTAAAAGGAATTCCTAAGCCTGGAGCAAGTCATTTCAATAAATCGCATTCATATTTACCTGCTGCTTCCTTTTAAATGGAAGAAAAGAACGCTTTTCAAGTACACTTGCAAAGTAGCATCTGTGAATGAGAAACTTTCTCTGTAAACTAGCAGAGTAGCAGTAAGAGGCCAGGATTCAGCACGAGGCAGTCTGGATTCCTTCTTGAGTGGCTCAAGCTAGCTGTGGGACTGGTCTGATCACATCTAAAGAACTGCGCAGCTTTTATGCATTTTGAATGTGGTGGAACCAGCTGCATATTTTTACATGAAAGCGGCAAATAGTCATTGTGTTCCAGTTTTCTTCTGGGGTCATCAAAACATCAGAGGCCATGCCACAAGCACTGTAACTGAGGGACATAGTGTGACCATGGTCTGTCCGACACCCTGAAGTCCAGGCCAGTGACCCCTGGAGCTGAATCATGCCTTCCCAGAGCCTAAGGGGACTACTGCGTGTCTGCAAATGATTTTCACCTGGGCCTCTTTTAAGTCGGGAGAGATACATGCAGTGTGGTAGGTGGGGACCGTGAGAGGCATGATGTGTCCAAAAATTAGCAGGACCTGATCTGTGAATGTAGATTCTCAAGCAACTGACTAGATTAAAAAGCAGTATACTTACTGGATTTAAAAAGTGTGTGTATTTTTTTTTGTGAGATGCAGTTTGTAAGATGCATCCATAACTAGACCATATACTTTTTCAGCTCTCAAGAAGCTCTTTGGTTTTTAGCATTGGATCAATAAACACTTGTTAAAATGTTCCCAGCATTTCTTTGCCATCTTCTCTTTCAGCTGGGCCCAACTGTGCCCTCAGACCCTCTATGGCCCAGCCTGTCTCTTCCCTGACTCATCATGTTCTACCGGCTTCTACAGAGGCTTCCTTAGCATTCTGCTTAGTAGTAGACACCAAACAGAATCTCGGCCAGGTCCTCTGTCCAGGCACACGGGCTCCTGGTCTCCTGGGGCACAGTTACTTGTGTCTCTTGGGGCCTTCCGCCCTCCACATTCCAGTGCCAGGCCCTGGGACTTCGTCTCTATTTGTGATAAAACATTTTTAGGAAACGCTGATGCTCAGTGAAGAGATGGAAATCCTAACTCTTTGTTTTCTTCCTAACAGACACGAGACGATTTCCTGGGCCAGGTGGACGTGCCCCTTAGTCACCTTCCGGTAAGGACAGTCTCATGTTTGATGGTGCTTGCTGGGGGTGGGGGTTTCTAATTGTGTGTAGTCGGCTATTTTCGGAGTGGTATTTCTTCACCACAGTGGAGAAGACTGAATTGAAGCATGTGTGCTGTGGCCCTAGTCCTTTCTAGAAAGTGGTCCTTTCAAGGGGATGGAGGAGAAGCTGGCTATCAGAGTCAAGGGTGCCTGAGTTGTGCGCATGCATTCCCCTCCACCAGCACCCTCTTTACTGCACTTCAGCCGCTCCACCTTTGTGTATCACATCCTTAGAAAACAGACACCTCCTCCCCTCAGGTCCCCCCTCTTGTCACTCAGTGTCTGTACTTCCTAATGCATCCTCCGGGTCCCGTCAGATGTCTGCCCTCTTTGGAATCGCACATGCTGTTTCTCTCAGATACCTCTACACAGGCTCTAATAGCATTTCCCAGATTTTGGTGTCTGGCTTTCTCAGCATGGAGACAAAAGAAGAGCCTGTGCATTGTGAGTGAACTTGTCAGCTGGGAACACCCACCCTAGCTGGAACACGTACTGAGTTAGCATGGGTGGTACTGCTGTTTCTCTCTGCTCAAAGTAGCAGAGAAGTCGAGGCTGACTAGTAGCAGGCATTAGGGCTGTCACCTGAAACAGGAGGCAGTGCAGATAGACTGGGGGTAAGACCCGGAGGCCTCGAGGAAGGGAGAGCAGCATCTCCTATTCCAGCCTCAGCTTCCAGCTTGTCCCAGACTTCCTCCTGGCCTTCTTCCCTGGGCAGCACAGAGCGAGAAAAGTAGCAGCTGAGAGAGGAAAGGCGAATGTTTCTGCCTTACAAGGCCATTGTGTAATTTTTTTAAATGCTTTGTGTGAGCAAGTGGCATAAATAGTCTATAAACTAAAGCGACTTAACCGCCTAGCATAAGCTTCCTGCTGTCTGGAAATTGTGGCTGTTTCCATATGTTAAATACCAAGAAAGACTGTATCTTACCAAGGAAGCTTTGAAGCTGTGTTGTGAAGGAAGGTGATAGCAAGTAATTTACTCTTACTCACTCAGGGGAGCTGTTAAGGAAGAAAGCTTGCAAGGTTCCAAAGGATTGGAAGTAAAAGTGATATTCTTAAAATATTTTGTTTCTTTATAAATATCTGAAGCTCCAGGGTGCCACGGCGGGGGCCTGCCTGGGGATTCTGCATGAGACCTGTTCCATGAGCCGTCAGAAACCTGACTATTCTTTTCCGGTCACATTGGGAGGATGTGACTGTTTCACCTTTTGTGAGGAAAGACCTCACAGACTTCTCCACCAAGAGGCCTTCTGTTTATGTTCTTCAGACTGAAGCTGTGATCGCCTCACACTTTTAGACAGTGTTGGTTGATGGGCCAGCGATTCCGTGGACGTCTGCAGCCATCCTTTCCCTAATGTAAAAACCACATCTTGGCCAAGGGAAATTATTTTCTGAGAGAGAAATAGCAAGCTTTTGTTTGAGCGACCGAGTGGCGCTTGGTCTTGAGAGGTTGAGCAGGGCTCCCAGAGAATAGAAGAAGATTCCTCTTCCGAGACCAAGTCAGTCAAAGGAAGAGTTTAGCTTTGGAGTGCGAGTGGAGGCATCAGTGAGTCTTCAAAGAAGGGAGTGTTACAGAGGCACAGAGCAGGAATAGAGGCTGGGCGATTACAGAGGTGGAGCCGTGAATGCCCAGAGAGGACTGAGCGCTCCTAGTTACACGTGTCCCCAAAGGGAAACTTGCGGTGGAGCGCTGTCACCTCCATACTTAAAACTGACTAGCTCTTTGCAGCCAACTACAGTCAGGAAGATGGACCACAAAGAAAACAAAAGGAGAAGCATGAAGATACGTTCTTTATTCAAGTAGCATGTTCTGAATGCATGTGGCTTTTGAATTCAGGATTGCAGGTGCTCTCATGTGTATCTTTGGTCATGTGTATAGAATGCTTGTGGGGAAATTACAGTGGCATTCTGTTTTGTGTGATAGTGCACAAGTGTAAGTATTTAAAGAGGGTGGGAGCTTGTGAATATATTTTGTGGAGTGAATTGTGGATGCTGTGTTCTTGGCTGGTACATGACCATTGTCAAGGTGGATTATTTACAGTCTATAGATTCAAAATTTGTTAAAACCAATTTTAGATAAAAGAAAATAGGCAGACCAGGCGTGGTGGCTCATGCCTGTAATCCCAGCACTTTGGGAGGCCAAGGCAGGAGGATCACTTGAGTCCAGGAGTTCAAGACCAGCCTGAGCAGCATAGCAAGACCCTGCCTGTGTGGAGAAACTTAAAGATTAACCCAGCATGGTGGCACATGCCTGTTGTCCCAGCTATTTGGAAGGCTGAGGTGGGAGGATCGCTTGAGCGTGGGAGGTCATTGCTGTGATTGTACCACTGCACTCCAGCCTAGGAGACAGAGCAAGCTCTCCTTTTGCTTTTACATTGAGAGACCAAGAGCAAACTTAGCTGTAACCGGACTGTCATTGTTGACTTTTTTCAACTACCGTTTTCACATTTGTCTGTGAAATTCAGTGGATCATTGGCTGAAAGTTCGTATATTTGATAATTCGTATCTATTAATTATTTAGAGATAAAGAGAACTTCAAGATCTGTATTAACAGAGAGATTTCTGGCAGGTACTGCCTGCTGCACCTGCCTCTTGACTTGTCAGCTCTGTCTCCCCTTCCCCTAGAGCCCCCAGCAATCCCACCTTTGCCCAGCCACAAAATCTCTTCGTCCCTGGGAAAGCCAGCGGGGCAGAGAGAGCTGTTTTAAAATATTAAATTTTTCTAAATCCCTGTCATGTGCCACTTAAGACAACCATGGTTCACTCTGGAATTTTAATTTTCCTAGATGAGGCATTTTCAGGGTGGTGGTATTGTTTGATGCCCTGCCTGTACTTGAAGGTAACTCAGCTGATCAACATCCTTTTACCCCTCTTGAGTTTATGGCTGGTAGCAGGGTGATGTTCCCTCTCACGAGTGCAGAATTCAAAGTCATGGAGTTGGAGGGACTTCAGAGACACTGATTCACTCCCAGTATTTTCCAGAAGAAAAAGCCTGGCCCAGTGGGGGAGGGGATTTGCCCAACAATAAGCAGGTCATTGGCAGTGCTGGATCTGACCCTGGATGTCCAGCGTCATTAGCCTGTGGTGTGGTCAAGGGTGTGGGCATGGGGTGGGGTCGCCCAAGGCTTAGGTGCTTGTGGTGGTTGCATCCAGGTTTCAAGTCTAGGGACACAGCAGGGCCCTCGCCTTCCATTTACCTGCAGAATCCTTTATATCACTCCATTCCACAGTGACTGCACTTAGCCTGAAAGCATCTACTCTTTAAAATGAAAGTACTGTGTATCCAGATTTTCTTTTGAATGCTTGTACTCTGGAACAGGGGGCAGCGTTGTGGCTATTGTGGCCAATAGCACTGTTTACAGCAGCCTGTTGAAGATGGCTTTCCACTAGGGGCACCCTCAGTGCCATCCTGGGAGTCTCCACTAGACTCTGCTCCAGGGAACAGGATCACATTGGAACCTGGGTGAATGCCAAGAAGAATCTTGTGGTTATCTATAAGATTATCTTGTAATTCAGGCTAGAGAATTTCCATGCAGGTGAACTTTGATTTTTAATGCCCTGCCTGTTACTGCTTGGTGTTGAGTTGGCAGTAGTGGCAGGTGACATGAACGTCTAGAATTGTCCAATGAACATGGCCAGTGTTTGCTGAGTGTGCCAGGTGCCCTTGAGAACTTTGTGGAAACCAACTCAGTTGATTGGTTTGATCCTCACAATAGCCCTGTGAGATATGGTTACTGTCCCATTTTATAGGTGAGGACACTGAGGCCCAGAGAGGTAAGGAACTTGCCCTTAGCCACTCAGCTCTGTAAGTAACCAAGCCAGGATGCAAACCTAGGAAATCCGCCTCTTGGCCTGTGTGGGGTCGGTCATTTAAGCTGCACAGGGTATGGACAGACTCATGTTCAGAGTCCCTCTGAGCTCCGTGGTTCCCAGGACTTGCCCCTCTTCACTCTCTTGCTTGCTATCTGCTGCTCCTAGACTGCTCATGCCCACTGGCGATCCTGTAGGCTTTGTCATCATGTTTGATTGCCTATGTTTAAACTGTCCCTTCTCCCAGTTCTCCACCTCTCAAAGCCTTCCCATCACCCTGTATTTAACTACACATCCAAAACCATTTTGATTTCCAAATCAGAGTCAGTCTCTTTCCCTCTACCCCAAGCCTCACAGAATGTGTCCTCTCGGTGTCAGTGAATTTGTTCTGCCTTAGCTTCTAGTGGATTGTTGACATGATGGCTCTTCCCTTGTAATTGTAACCACAAGGACTGGTATATCATGTCGTAGCCACATGGTGTTCACATAATACTGCTCTCAAATTATTTGTTGGTTGGCAGGGCATGGTGGCTTATGCCTGTAATCCCAGCACTTTGGGAGGCCAAGGGAAGAGGATCTCTTGAGTTCAGGAATTCGAGACCAGCCTGGGCAACATAAGAAGACCCCCATGTCTGTGAAAAATAAAAATATTAGCCAGGCATAGTGGCACACACCTGTGGTCCCAGCTACTTGGGAGGCTGAGGTAGAAGGATCACTTGAGGCTGCAGTGAGCTGATTGAGCCCCTGTGCACCAGCCTGGACAGAAAAAGACCCTGTCTCTAAGTTGGTTAAATAAATGAGGAAAACCAGCAGTAGTTTTCTTAATAAATTTTCCATTGTAAATGATACATGTTTACAAACCTTTTGGTATAAAGATTTTCAAAATGTATGTTTGTTACTGCCTCATAAGAACAGTCTAGAAAATATCATTTACTTCATTCAACAATAGTGAGTTTTGAGAGCCTCAGTAATTTAATACAGATCAGATGAATTGAATGCTTACTTGAGTACCTACCTGGTGCCAGTCACTGTTCTTGACACAACGATACAATGGTGAGCAAATTCAAGTCCCTTCCCATGAGCTTACATTCTGGAAGTGATGGATGATAAACTAATACATCAACAGATGAACAGGTACTTGCAGACAGTGATATGAGGAAGCTACAGCAGGATGATAGGATGAGGATGTTGATAAGGACGGCTGATGGTGGGAACTCTGAGGTTGTAAGCTGGGATCTCACCCTTGGATGGCAAAGTGGAGACAGCCATGCACCATCTGGAGTCAGAGCTGTCCAGCACAGGGACCTGCCCATGCATGGGCCCTACTGCAGGACATATAATTTGCATCCATGGCAGATGAGGCCAGGATGATTGGGCATACAAGGAAGAAAGAGAGAGACTGGTTCACAGTGAGGTAAAAGGTAATTGAAAGCCAGATTATAGTTGACCTTCTAGGTCATAGGAAAGAATTTTCAGTTTATTATGAGAGGAGTAGGAAGCCATTGAGAGTTTAAGGCAGAGAATGACATAAACAGATAATATTTCAAATAGAAGCACAGACGTACGTGCACACGTGTGCACGCACACACAAGCCTCATACAATAAATCACTGGACTGTGGTTTATCTCTCTTGCTACAAAAGTATTTGAAATTGTGTTTCATCGAAGGGTCTAGATAGTTGAGGTTTCATTGCATACAGAGCATTTAAAAATTAATGAAATAGTCACACTTATTTTTCCAATTTCCTGCTTTGGTAGACCAACCAACTTCACACAATAAAATGAACACTGATTTCTTTAAAAAGGAACAGATGCCCTACTTGTACTTATAGCTTCATGAACTAAGCTTCAGCAGAAGGCAGACTGGGGCTGCTTACTGGGGTGATCTCTGTGTAGGAGACAGTCTTTCAATTCTCTTAGGCTGATGATGTGAAATTTTCATGTGAAAAATAAAGTTGACCTCAAAGATTAAATCTTGCGTGTTCCTCTGTTTACTCCACTCGTGTGTCTGGAGTCACGGGCATATAGCAAGGCACCGGTGGCCGCTGGTTCTCCGAAGTTAATCAGCTCTGTGAGACCAAGGCCACACCCTGCAGTTAGAAATTATACTTGGCAATGACAGCTATAATTTTGTCATTTGTCTGCAGCTGGGGCTGGTTCCTAAAACCCGGTGTGGATAGTGACATCTAGTGGATCTTTACTATAATCCATTCTGTGGACTGTCAGGTACCTAGTGAAGAACGACATTCAGCGGTGCCACATGCTAAAATTCAAAATGTACTCTCTGTACTCCAGCTGGGTGTATCTAAAACATGAAATTATCAGGAATATTCAAACTTAATGTATTGCTTTTCCCCCACAGACAGAAGATCCAACCATGGAGCGACCCTATACGTTTAAGGACTTTCTTCTCAGACCAAGAAGGTGGGACTTGTGGGTGTGTGTGGGTGGGATGCCTGCCAGCCTGCTGTGGTGGTTGGCTTTTGCTGAAGACGATTTTAAGTGTAACCTTTCAAGTCATACCTCTTCTAACCAATTTTCTTCCATTATGCGTGCAGCCATAAATCTCGAGTTAAGGGATTTTTGCGATTGAAAATGGCCTATATGCCAAAAAACGGGGGTCAAGATGAAGAAAACAGTGACCAGAGGGACGACATGGAGGTATGTGGAGGGTGTCGGGCCTCACTCTTTGCCTTGAGATCATACTCGTTTTTACTTTCAGACTTTATAATTGAAGGAAATAAAAGTTTGAAGACTTAAATATGAAAAAACATATATATGTCCGCACGTTGGTCATTGATATTCTACCGGTGCATTTATTTGTTTTGGTTAAAGATGAACTTCTTATGTTACAACACCAGTCCTCGGAGAGATTGCTCCTTAGACAGTGCCACACCCATTCCCTACTGTTAGCTGCACAGCTCCGTGAAAGCCTCACACATCGAATTCTCTTCTTGCTATGGACTTGCAACTCCTTGTAAATTCCTTTTAGCCATTGAAGTTGCTTCAAAGTGGGTGATGGAATTTAGAAAATCACTTTTTCCCAAGTTTCTTACTCATGTGGCCACAGGTAACGGCCTGCGGTAGAAACACCCAGCTCCAGAAATCCCATTCTGGAATGAGCTGGCCAGAGGAACGTCCCTTTTCTCCTGCCGGACAGAGCCGCCCGTATTTGCCTTGTCACAGACCAATGCTGTGGGCCCTGTTGTACCTTTTCAGCACACACCTCAGACACTGCTGTTTTGTTAGACAAATTCTCATATTCTCAAAGTGTCCATTAAACGAGGCCTCTGTAGGGCTTATGCTCACATCTGTTTGCAGCTGTTGCATATATGTGATATGTGAATAATGTGTTGTGGAGAAGTTAACCGAACTCGCCTCCGCCTGAGAGGTCCTATTTCCAGGCATTATTTCCTTTATGAGCCTTCATCTCTCCGTGTACACGAAGAGGAGTAATGTGGGTGGTAGACATTTATGAATGTTAACATTTCATAAGCACATCAACAGATTTTCGTCTCAAATCCAAGGAATGTTGTATACTCTTCTTGCCTTCCAACTGCAGTAACCAGTGAATTACTTAATTTTCCAGCGATTTTAGCAGAGGATGTTAGGAAGCGAATACTTAATGCCTAAAATATGTGCTGTAAAAATGGAACTCAAATTTTGGTACCGTGAAACCTGTTGGTGTGGACACAGCCAGTGTAACAGGCCTGGGGAGAAAGCAGCAGCTTCCAGACTTCTGGCTCCTGCAGTCTGGGAGGCAGAGAAGAGGCTTCTCCCTCAAAGCCCCACGTCCCTGGGGAGCAGCAAGGCTCCAGGGCTCTGGTCCCCTGCACCGTGATTTCTGTTAGAACACAAGGGCAGCGCAGCTCATCTTCCCTGCTCCCTTTACCTTTTGGAGGTGTTGAAAGCATGACAACTGTAATGTGACCTGCCTCATTGGCAGGACTTTGTACAGCCTTGGAGGCCCTCAAATCAAAATAACAAACATGAGATACCGAAAGAGTATTTGTGCCTTGGGGATAGTGTCACTGGCTGTGCATATCCAAATCAGTGTTGCCCTGTAATATAGTCATCTTAGAGGGCAGCACAATTCATTGGCCATTACACAAAAGATTTTGGAGACCTTTCTACAATCAGTTTTTTTTGGAGGAGGGGCCCTTGTTTGGGAATTTACTGAAATGTGGCCTTGAAGCCATGGCAAGAGGCAGAGAGCCGCAGAGCAAGAAGGGCACACAGGGCACGCTGTGATGACCTCTTACAGCTGAAGAACCGACCTCATAACCAACCGTTAACTTTATTCCGCAGCATGGATGGGAAGTTGTTGACTCGAATGACTCGGCTTCTCAGCACCAAGAGGAACTTCCTCCTCCTCCTCTGCCCCCCGGGTGGGAAGAAAAAGTGGACAATTTAGGCCGAACTTACTATGTCAACCACAACAACCGGACCACTCAGTGGCACCGACCAAGCCTGATGTGAGTACTGTGCGATGGTCGGGAACACGTGTGCATGCACTGCACAGCTAGGGACAAACATGGCGGCCCTCTGGGACAAGGCTGGGAAATAAATCATATGCCAGTAGGAGCAGATGGTGGTGTGGTATGAGATTCCTCTCTGTTTATGTAAAGCACGAGAGGGCAGTCCGAACTTATGTGTTGTAAGTGATTGCCTCTGAATCACTTGCTGCTGTTTTCAGTATGAGCTGGTTTATTTTCTGTGTCTTCTTTTATGTCAATTTCTGAAATACAAAGGAAAAATTGTTTTTCTTAGACTTACCTTAACATTTGTTGATTATATTGTTCTTTTCTTCTTCACCTTTCTCTCCCAACTGACCCAGAATAGAACAGCAAGCAAATTGGCTTTGCGGTTTTCTGTTTTCTTTAAGTTTTTGGATTTTTACTCTCTTCAATGAGTTGATTTGGAAACCTTCTCCAAAAAAAATTTTTTAAGGAAATTTTACCCCCTTAATATAATCAGAAACACATGGGAGAGTTGCAAAATCAGAATTAGTAATTACTGTGTATTGTAATCCCCCACCAGCCTCGGGGATGCAGTAAACCATTCCTGTTTTGTTCTCTCAGCAATTTATGGTTTAATTGATAGCACATAAATTCTGGTTAAAACTCATGGACTTTAAAAATGGTTTTGTAGCAGCTTGTTTTTAAATCAGTTTATACAGCAAGACCTAAATCTACTGATATACATTAAAGGGCAAAAACAAAGCCTTAAGGATAAGGAATTTATCCTCAAAATTATGAGCTACCTAGCAGCCAAGAGAAGGAGGAAATGATCAATGAACTATATAACTTTCAGTACATAATAAAAGCAAGTCTGTTGGGTAGTATAATTTCTTATCTACTCGAACTCTGAAAGAAATAGGCTAATGATACATTTTAGACAATAAGTGGCATGATGTATCATGTTCTTAAAAAGTTTTTATCTTTAGAAATTGCAAAGATACTCTACATATGACTGGGTGGGAGGGTGGCCAAGTCTTCTGGTCTAGGTTTTGTTTAATTTAGAGAGAAAGCTTGCAGAATCTGGAATGATGAATAGCCTGTCTTTCCTGAGCCTCCAGGTGGGTTCTTGTGACTATCAGCTGTTCTTGATCAGCTTTGGACTAGCCAGTGTGGGTATTAGCTCAGGACAGCAAAATGGTCTCAGGACAGCAAAAATATCAGAACAGCTGGATAATGCTGAACTGTCTTTTGTTAAAAATTTTTCCCTTGTAAATAGTTTGGTTGATTCTTTTATATATATACATTATTGGTTGCTATTTCCTTTTGATTCATTACCATAGCTATTAGAATTGTTGTAAGCCATTGTAGCTAAAATGTAAAAATGAATTTGGCCCCACCTTGGACTTGGTTACATGTAGCAGAAGAATCTTACTGGCGATATCCTAAGCAAAGCACCATTATCTAACTTTGTTCAACAGCATGAGAAAGGAGTACCTGGAAAGGTAGCTTCTTACACGACCTCCGCAGAAAAGTGGGCAGGAGCAATTCACACAGGAAAAAGTCTTGATAGCTAATACATATATGGAAAAATGTTCAAATTCATAAATAAGGATCATGCAGATTGGAGGCTGTATTTTGGGGACAAATGGAGATAACTGCTACTTTCTCTGCCCCACAGAGTTGTGCAACTAATGAGGGAATTCTTGAGAAAACACTTCATACATTTTTTTTTTTTGGTGGGTCACCTGAGGTCAGGAGTTTGAGACCAGCCTGGCCAACATGGTGAAACCCTCATACATTTTTTAATATATACTATCTTTTGATGGTTCCAGAGATATATACACGTGACCCCATACTCATCAAGAGATATACATTAAACATGAACCGCTTCTTAATGTGTTAATTAGACTTTAAGAAAGTAGTTTAAAAGAGAAACTGTCTTGGGTGGCAGTGTCCCAGAAACTAAAACAAAAGGTATAACTTGCTGGCTCTTCACTAATCTAGAGCATCAAGGGGAAAATGCAGTTCTTTTTCTGTTGTTTGGTTAAGACAGTCTCACTCTGTTGCCCAGGCTGGAGTGTAGTCGGCACTGTCTCGGCTCACTGCAGCCTCCACCTCCTGGGTTCAAGCGATTCTCCTGCCTCAGCCTCCTGAGTAACTGGGGTTACAGGCATCTACCACCATGCCCAGCTGATTTTTGTATTTTTGTAGAGGTGGGGTTTCACCGTGTTGGTCAGGCTGACCTCAAACTCCTGACCTTAGGTGATCCGCCTGCCTCAACCTCCCAAATTGCTGGGATCACAGGTGTGAGCCACTGCACCCGGCAGAAAAATGCAATTCTTAATCCAAGTTCAGGTTCACATGTAGTTTTAGGAGAAGGCAGAGGCATAGCTGCCCCATCAGAGAGGCAGCAATGCCAAAGGGAGAGGCTGAGCCAGGAAGGACACAGCAGAACTTGGTGGAACCTGAGGAGTGCCTCCTTCCAATGGGCGCGACTTCAGACAAGAAGACAGTCAGGGAGAGTTTCCACCACAGCCTCTGCTGGCAGGCTCCTTACTGGGATGTGGCATAAGTTCATTTCAGAATGTGTAAGAAAACTTTAAAATGTCTGTTTTAGAAGGTCTACAATGAGTGTTCTTGATAAGTACTATATTTCAGTTAATCTGAAATAAAGATTTCAACTTTTGAGATACTAACTTGTGTAGTAATTTTCATGATATGCTGTCTTATTGAAAGTATCTATCAGAGTTTTCCCTGAAAACCTTTTTGGCATTTAATCTTATACAGTAAAAGCCTCTGACTAGTATTTCCCCGAAAGAATGATTGCCTTTAATTGACTGCAAAAAAAAAGTTGTTTTTTGTTTTTGTTTTTGAGATGGAGTCTCAGTCTTCTGCCCTGGCTGGAGTGCAGTGGTGCAATTTCATCTCACTGCAACCTCCGCCTCCCAGGTTCAAGTGATTCTCCTGCCTCAGCCTCCTGAGTAGCTGGGACTACAGGCACATGCCACCACACCCCGCTAATTTTCATATTTTTAGTAGAGACGGGGTTTCGCCATGTTGGCTAGGCACGTCTTGAACTCCTGACCTCAAGTGATTCATCCGCCCTGGCCTCCCAAAGTGTTGGGATTACAGGCGTGAGCCAGCATGCCCAGCCCAAAGAAGTTTTCAACATTGAATCAAAACTTTTAGATCCTGAATCAAGAGCATCCCATGACAAAAAATAGGGTGTGATGATGTGGTGGTCTTCAGATCCCAGCTGACTTGAAAGTTACTAGGATTTTTAAAGTAGGGAAAGAGGAGAAATGCAGTGTCACAATTTTGCGATTCTGTCAAAATGAGCTAGAAAGCAGCTGAAAAGAATTCACATTGGATCAGATATACTTCCCTCTAGATGGCAGCTTTGAATTTGTACCTTTTGTAGTCTTTGGTCAAATTGCTGGTGACCAAAAGTAGCTGCCTTGTCGTTGCTGGACTTCTAGAACGATTGGGACTGCCCAGCTGCTGTGTGAACTCACCTGTCACCTCTCCTTCCAGAGGCCTGACTTGTCACTGTGGCAGATGGGTGGAGGACTTTGATTTCTGTTTTTTATTTAACACTAAGGTATATTTTGAAATATATGCCTGAAAGATACTCAAAATGGTATAATGCATTTTAAAACCGCATTTATTTGATTGCAGTGAACCTTAACCTATACTTCAGCTGTGATATGGTGGGAGAATTCTCACACTGGATGACCAGCTAAGTTGTCAGTGTTTTCTGCTGACACCTGAGTGGGCATCTGACCCTCCGTGGGCACTGGACTGTCGGGAAGAGCCCATCTCAACCGCTTCTCTTCTTCTCCTTCCCCCTTTCCTGCGTGCTCAGGGACGTGTCCTCTGAGTCGGACAATAACATCAGGCAGATCAACCAGGAGGCGGCACACCGGCGCTTCCGCTCCCGCAGGCACATCAGCGAGGACTTGGAGCCAGAGCCCTCGGAGGGCGGGGATGGCCCCGAGGTACGATGTCCCCAGAACGCTGCAGAGCCCTGCAGCTCCTTTCCATGTTCTCCAGATTGATTTTATATCATCATTTCTTCCCTCAGTAAATGTTGTTGAGAATGTAAAGATTATGGTGGCACAGTGAATTAATTACCATCTGGATATTAATTAATTTGAAAGTGATATAAAAGCCATATTTGACAAGTACATGTGGCTCTATTATTGATAGAAATGGGAATGACGACATTGTTGTGTTTTTTTTCCCCAAGACGGAGTCTTGCTGTGTCTCCCAGGCTGGCGTGCAGTGGTGTGATCTCGGCTCACTGCAACCTCTGCCTCTCAGATTCAAGCAATTCTCGTGCCTCAGCCTCCTGAGTAGCTGGGATTGTAGGTGCACGCCACCACACCCAGCTAATTTTTTTTTTTTTTTTTTTTTTTGTATTTTCAGTAGAGACAAGGTTTCACCATATTGGCCAGTCTAGTCTTGAACTCCTGACTTCATGATCCACCTGCCTCAGCCCCCCAAAGCGCTGGGATTACAGGCATGAGCCACTGTGTCCAGCCAACATTATCTTTCAGTATGAAAATCTTCAGATATTTTCACTTTGTAATTTATTTTTCACCAGGGTCTAACCCTGTTTCATAAAATGACAACTTAGTTATCATAGTTGAGCTGTTGAAGGAGCCCTATAACTTATTTGGATATCACATGCACATTTTTACTGAGTCACTTTGACACCTTGAAAAAAATTTATTACCATGAAAATATAAATTTGGGTGAATAGAAATGTTTGCAGTTTTCCCTTTAAGTAGTTATATTACTTAAAACATTATGAATTAAACAACAAATTAGCCATAATCTTCCATGATGTCTTATCAGCTCTATTTATGTACTAAAAATCCTTTCTTTTTAGACATTGTGTTAGGAAGATCATTCACAATGCGGTGATTAAACTTGCAAAAGCAAAAGTAATGATTCCTTAATAAATTCACTCTTAAGTTACTTTACACCATCGTTTAATTACAGCGCATAGCTTCAGTGCTGCTCTCATGGTGAATCGTCAGCCCTTAAAAGTAAAAGAAAGTCCATGTCAAGAGAAAAGTGTCTGTGTGTGTGTGTGTGTGTGTGTGTTTTGGCCCATGCATAAAGTAACAAGTGCTGGAAATCAGTCACTATTCAGAGAGGTGGTGTTATAAAGTGGTTACGAGCACAGCCTCTGTCTGGAACCAGGCCTCTTTGGTTCACATCATGGCCCTACCACTTGCTAGCTGTTACCTTGGGCAGGTTATTCCCTGTGCCTCAGTTTCCTCTTCTGTTAATTGGCGGTGTAGTCTTATCTTCCTCACGATTATCGTGAAGATTGTGAGAGGCGCTTAGTAGGTATTATAGTTATCACTGTGGCTATTGTTACATGCTTTTGTTGGGGAGCTGGGCGGATTCCCATTTCCTAGCATTTACCCCAGTGTCTCCTTCTCTGAAAGCCTTGGGAAACCATTTCAGAGGAAGTGAATATCGCTGGAGACTCTCTCAGTCTGTCTCTGCCCCCACCACCGGCCTCCCCGGGATCTCGGACCAGCCCTCAGGAGCTGTCAGAGGAACTGAGCAGAAGGCTTCAGATCACTCCAGACTCCAATGGGGAACAGTTCAGCTCTTTGATTGTAAGTATTGGTCTTGTTCGAAAGAAAAACTGAGCAATGTTTTATCGTTTTTTGTTGGCTTTAGGAGAACCTTTTATGTAAATGGTGACCAGGGGTCTTCCAGCTCCCAGGTAACTCTGACATTTTCCAAAGTTCCTCCTTCCCTAGGAGAAGCCAGGAGTATACTAAAATTAGCCTGAGCAAGTGAGAATCTTTCTTGATTTGGAAGGCAGCTTTGCTCACCCCATACCACTACCACTTTCTTGGTTTATAAAGAACTCAAAGAAATAAAACTCCATGATGTCTGTAAATATTAGCTTCAACCTTGTAGAATCCTTTCCCAGCCAAAAGGCTCATGACAATAATACCTTTATCACAAAGGTATGATGTCACAGTACCAATTAAAAGCCATCAGACCTAATCAGTCCTCTTAAGTCATATTCTGCAGGCTTTATAATTCTCATTTCACTGTTAAGGGCATGAGGCTTAAGTGGCCCATCCAAGACAAGGTTTGAATGGGAGATAGAAGACATCTCCTAAGTCCCAGAGTATGAACCCTTGAGAAAGGTTGTGAAATTGTGACACTGTCATCAAGGTAGCATTTTAACTTGGGCTCTCAACCATCAGAAATATACTTTCTAGAAGCTTCAGATGGGCCCAGTGCCTGAGCCCAGTGGAATCAGTCACAAAGACTTCCATGTTTGACAATACAGAACTGTGCAGAAATAACCCATAAAAAATCGCTGCTTGTGCATAGAATTAAGAGCAAATGTAGTCTCAAGTGTTTCTCACGAAACTGAACTAAAAGATGTGTGATAGTAAATGATGATAGTCACTTCACTGAAAACGGCATCTTAGAAAAAATAGTCATTATGATGACCATAACGAACATAAATGATAGGACTGCATACAATGTAAAAGCAAATAAGTACTTGCAAAATTATTGCTTTATGGTTATGGAGTTTTTATTTTAAAAGACACTGTAGGCCTCTGTTACATGAGTTGCATTTATTATTCAGCTGATGTGATTTCACATTAAAATTCCGTGACTTTTTCAAAAAGAGATGTGTCACTGAGATGAAAACGTAGTACTAAATGGACAGGATAAAAGAGATTGCGTGTATATGGGTTATTTGAATTGATAAAACTGTTGTTATAGAAACAACATAAACAATGAAGCCCTATATTTAAAACCTATGAAACCAAGGAATTACCACAGAAACCATGGCAATAACACACCTTTAGTCAACCAAGTGAAAAACATTGTAATTTTCTTCAGCATTATTAATAAGTTAGCCATTCTAGTTCTTTGAATGGGAAGCTCCTGCATTTAATAATTCTAGATGCATGAAATAATATCCTTCAGACCCAGGTACAACATTGTATTATTTTCACATCCTGTTAAACTGTTATATAAGAGTTAAATAGGAGACTCTTCTCCAGTTTTGCATATGAGAATCACTCTATATGCAAGATCAAGAACATGAACTTTAACTGAGCATGGTAGCTCATGCCTGTAATCCCAGCACTTTGAGAGGATGAGGCAAGCGGATCACCTGAGGTCAGGAGTTCAAGACCAGCCTGGCCAACATGGTGAAACCCTGTCTCTACTAAAAATACAAAACTTAGCCAGGTGTGGTGGGGTGCACCTGTAGTCCCAGCTACTCAGGAAGCTGAGGCATGAGAATTGCTTGAAACCGGGAGGCAGAGGTTGCAGTGAGCCAAAATCGCACCACTGCACTCCAGCCTGGGTGACAGAGGGAGACTTTTATGAAAGACTCGTTCCTTCGCAGTAACCAATGTGGGAAGACATGAATTGTCCCCCATCCCTACCACAGAGTCTTCTTATACCATTTACTTATCACAGAACATTAAAAATGAGTAAATACTAGAAACTGATACCATGGATAAACTTGCTGATAAGGAGACTCTGGCTTCTGTGTGTGACCTGCTGCTAATCCTCATTCATGTCAGTTAGGCTTCATTTAACCACATAGACTAAGTGAGAGGAACATTAGACACTACACACTAGATTTTTTTTTTTAGCTTGATCTCACTATTTTTAATCATTCCTGTCTTTATTCCTTGAACTCCACTTAGAAGCTAAACTTGGCAGGGCACGGAGGTTCACAACTGTAATCCCAGCACTTTGGAAGGCTGGGGTGGATGAATCACCTGAGGTCCGGAGTTCAAGACCAGCTTGACCAATATGGTGAAACTCTGTCTCTACTAAAAATACAAAAAATTAGCCAGATGTGGTGGTGGGTGCCTATAGTCCCAGCTACTCAGGAGGCTGAGACAGTAGAATCACTTGAACTTGGGAGACAGGGGTTGCAGTGAGCCAAAATCATGCCACTGCACTCCAGCCTAGGCAACAGAACAAGACTCTGTCTCAAAGAAAAGAAAAACAAAACAAGCCAAAATTATAAATACCTTATCTTTCAGAAGTAGGGCAAGATGATGTCTGAGTTCCTGTGAATATAGGATGCGACTGACTGTTTGTAATAATCAATCAATGTTGAGTAGCCACATATCGCTATTTCTTCCTTGTTTCACATCGCATTAAAATGTACCCAGAGGGTGCATCTTAAAGCAGACTAGAAGACTGCTAGCTTCTTTCTGTTTGTAAAGCAGCATTCGAGCGTTGCAGAGTCCTGTTGAGTCTCCTTTCCAAAAGTTTTTGTCTCCTCTTATTTTTGCCATTTATTCTAAGGACCAATCAGAATTCCAGTCTGCATAACTGAAAATTAAAGTGGAAGATGACTTTTTAAAGGATGACTCTCCTTGCTCTGGAAAGATGTTTCATTTAATTACCTTCTAATGTCGAAGAGCAATAAATATGATTGAGTGACATATTTGTTAAACCAATGGAAGTTGCTTTTAAGAATATATTTCTTGATGCTTCCTGTCTTTTTCTCTTCTCCCAGCAAAGAGAACCTTCCTCAAGGTTGAGGTCATGCAGTGTCACCGACGCAGTTGCAGAACAGGCCCATCTACCACCGGTAACCCATGCTGATTTACAATCATCACTTGGTTCTTTTGGCTTTCATTTACAATCATCTGGGCTGCTGCGAAAAGAGTTTTTCCTGTGTACATTTATTTACCATATAAATGAGATGTTTTTTAATTTCCTGGCAAAATTCCCTAGGAAAGTAGATTTCCAATACAGAGAATTGTTATTGCCACTCATCTCTAAAATGTTGGAACCTTCATTCCTTTAGTTGCTCTCCCAGATTTATACCTATTTTGATTTGCTCACTTACACTTCTTGGTGCATTAGTAATTCCTTTTACTTTATTGAGTTACTATAGTTATGCTCCAGTGATCTGTACTTTGACATCAAATTCCTTTTAACCAGGAAGAACTCTTCTGGGTGACCATCCACATGTTCCTTTGCCTTGCTAATGATCTGAACTCTGAACTCTGCGAAGCCTCTCTTTAAAGGCAGCTATACTCACCGAGAATTGGCTATAATTCGTTCCAACTCTCTCATCATTTTAATAGCTATCAGCAAATGTAGAAATGCAAGGGATTTCATAACATCTGATGTATGTAAAAATAAATACTCAAGTTGGAAGGCAGGGTAGAACTGCCTTGAGAGATGTTTGATGTACACTTTAAAAATAAGAAATTTTACATAAATTTGTTTCTTCTTTTGGAGGTGACAATATGTGGTTTTAATGTGTTCAATTTGATGTTTCACCTTGACAGTTTTTGTCCGTTGTTACAAAACCTTGATCATTTTTAAGACTAATAATGTATTATGTATGAATTTGAGGGGGGAAAAATGCATTTAAGGTTTTTGAAATCACAGTGTCTTCCCTCTCATGTATGTTTTTTCTTGATTTCAAAGGATATTTTGGCCTAGGTTTTATTTTTCTTTATGTTTGAGAAAAAAATTAATGAGTATACTCATCAAGAAAGCAGTCAAAATAATAGATTCAGTTGTGACTTAACACTAGAGAGACTTAATCATAAGCTTGATAAGAGCTGCTTTTCTGAGATGGTTCCAGTACAGGACCCCAAAAACGAAAACATCAACTGTGATGGACTGGTGGGGTCCTTCTCAACCTCATGATTCTGTGATTTTCCCTGAACGAATGACACTTTCTCTCCCTTTCAAAATCAACATCAATTGTATTTTCCCAAGAGCTCACTTTCCTGAAAACTGGTGATTCCTCTCTTCCTTTGTATCCTGTGATGCTGTCAACTCACTGATCACCAGTGGCCTCTCGAATTTTGAGTGTTGGCGGATTTCAGAATCTGCCAATGATTTTGACGGTGGGGGACAAAACCAGAACAGCTTTTTATTTTTTTCCTCACTTTTTTGAGGTTGTCATTGTTTACCCAGATGAAGGATGAGCCACCTCGGGTGGCGTGGGGGTCACGCTTCCTTTGTGCTACTGGTCATCAGCGACTGCTCAGCTTTGTCCGGACAGGGTGTGTTTCAAGGGTTCTGAGCTCATGTCACCTGCCTTACAGCACTGCCACAGTGGTGGTCCCTGATTGAGCAAGCCGTGGGTCATCCCCTAAGTGCATTTCACTGATGTAAATTGTCATTCACAGCCCAGTGCCCCAGCTGGGAGAGCACGTTCATCAACTGTCACGGGTGGTGAGGAACCAACGGTAATGATCACTTTGCCAGACATCCATGGCAAGAGGCTGTGGGCAGTCTTAATGTTCGTGTAGTGGTGACTGTACTCTCTTTTTGAACATAAGATTGGCTCCTTTGTGACACAGAGCTGCACACATTTCTTATTTAAGCTTCTCATTCCTGGGATTGTTTAAAGATCCTGGGTAAAATAGAATGACTTTTAGTCCCACATAATTTTATTAGGAATACTAACAGGCTTTGGTTAAGTACACTTAACTTGACCATTTAGAAGATATTTTTGGCTTTAGTATCTGTACTCCTGATAAGCTTTTCCTTTTCATTAGGATGCTTCATTAAAATAATTTGGTTGGAAGATAATCAGAGAAGCCACAGGAATTGCATGAGATTGTGCGTGTGATCCCTGAGTATGCCCAGGGCCGTTCTCGTTTCTGTATCTCCCCTACCACTTTTTTTTTTTTTTTTGAGATGGAGTTTTTGTCTTGTTGCCCGGGCTAGAGTGCAGTAACATGATCTCGGCTCACTGCAACCTCCGCCTCCCAGGTTCAAGCGATTCTCCTGTCTCAGCCTCCCGAGTAGCTGGGACTACAGGCACCCGCCACCATGCCCAGCTAATTTTTTGTATTTTTAGTAGAGACAGTGTTTCACTGTGTTGGCCAGGCTGGTCTCAAACTCCTGACCTCAGGGGATCCACCCACCTTGGCCTCCCAAAGTGCTGGGATTACAGGCATGAGCCACCGTGCCTGGCCCCTACCACATTTTTAAAAGGAGATTAGACTTTTCTTGTCTCCAGAATGCACCAGTGACCCTTTCTCTGCCACCTGGGGCTCTCCTCACAGGAATGAACAAGTTTCTATAATTCCAGGGTCGGGGAGGGTCATAATTAACATATATAAGTGATCTGGAAAAATTGATGTTTCTCTAAGCCAGCCATTCTTACTCATTATTTTGAATAATTTATGGTATTCATGTTTGTGGGTGACTTAGATTTGACCATGTATTTTAATAGCCTGTTTTCCATTTGATCCCTAAAGTTAGGCTAGCTTACAGTTTATGCTTCGAACTGCAATAGCTATTTTAAAGAATTTCCTTATTGTTCCACCTGTGTTGCATTTTCCTGTAACCACTCATTACTTGTGGATAACTTTACTTATACAGTTACTGATTTTCTAAAAGATGTTGATGACTTCCATTTAATGCTCAGCCTTGTACAGAGGAAAATCAAACTGGCAATAATCAGCCCAGGAGCAGTCACTCAGGTTAAAGTATTGAGTTGCGGTGGTTTACGTGAGTCACTGAGTCATGTGCTGAGTGAGGCAGCCTCCAGTAGAACTCAAGACATTCTACATAAACTATTTCCCACTATGCACTTGCAATTTCTATGAGAGTAGTGGACCTTCAAGGGAGACAAGATCATTTTGTGAAATAATTTTCATAGAATTCAGTGCTAATGAGCATCATCTGTATATCACCTATTTTTGCATTTTGTTGGCCTTGCAACCTGTGTATAGCTTTGGAGCTGTACTGGTACTGCCTATAGTTGTAGTAGCTGATGTAGTAAATGAAGGATGAGCGGAATCATTGCAGTACCAGGCTCCATGGCAAGGGTCACCTGGCAGGACAAGGTGACCCCTCTGGACGAGATCCTGGGTGGCACTTTAGACTGCCCTTTTCTGAGTTTCAGCATGGGATGGGTTTTTTCTTCCCACAGCCTTGGCAATATTCGTTCCTACGTGTTCATCTACTCTGGCGCTTTACTTTCTCCCTACCTAGTTAGGTTTGAAAGGATCACATCCATTTCTCTTCTGCTGTGTCCTGCATGTTTCTCTTCCACATCCTTTGTCATGAATGCCCTTGACGTTCTGTCTTGCAATTCTGTGTCTTCCCCCTGTGTTTCCCTCTTTGGCATCCCCTCTGTTCTTCTGCACATCACTCACACTGAAGTGTATTGTCCTGGGCTGGAGCCACCCTGGGATTATGTCATCTCACTCCCTCTGTGTGCTCTCACAGACATATGGCTGTGTACACATAGGTACACATGTGGGATGTCGTGTATACATTACTCAGCACCTTGGTTTTTTTTTTAACTTATGGTCATTCTTCTGAGACATGTTAATAATTACATAATATTCAGTGACGTGGATGCACAACAATGTTTATAATTTCCCCACATTCAAGGACTCTCCGCTCCCCGTGCCATGCTCTTTTGACTCCATACGCTGTGCTGAAGTAACCATCCTGGTGTAGCTATCTTTCTATGATAGCGCTTTCATTCTTGTAGTCTAATGAACAGGCCCTGATTCTCAGCCAAGAAACTACAGCCCTTGGATTTATGGCAAATAAGTGCACAGTGGTGTCACTCTCTGGCAGGCTACACCAGGGCCCTCCCCATGAGATAAAAGGAGAGGGACAGCACAGTTCTTTCAGTCTTTGTTGTATGTATTCTAAAAATACACGAGGCCACCAGTACAGGGTTGGTGCAAGTCTTAGCAAATCTGCAATGGTCAGCATCAAAGTGGTTATTTTTAAAAGCATATTGAAACTTCTGCAACTTACAATCCTGTTCTTTATTTTAATGAAAAAAACAGAGCCACTAGGAAGTTCTAGCTAATGGCGTTTTGGTATCACAAAGCAGTAGTGTATTCAGTCTACGATGAAAAGCTGTGAAATGTTAAGCTAAGTCGCAGTTTCTAACTGGTTTCTTGATGACTTTTTTGTTGAGCTAGCGTGGAACATGCTCGAGCATAGAACAGCAGAAGGCTGGTTTTGGCCTGGTGGCGGGCCCTTCCATGGTCTGTGTGTAGAATCTGAGTCCTGCCCCTCAACTAGCTGTGTGGGGTAGGAGGCAGAGTTGTGAGTTACAAATGGAATCATCAGCACAGGTTGTTCTCTGTGGTCATTTGCCAAGAACACTTTAAAGAAACATTTCCAAAATGCCCTTGCACATAAATGTAACTAAATTACAGGTTGCCAGTTCAGTTTTCAAAAGAAGAGAGAATGAACATTTTAATCAAATTTAGTGTTCTATACTACACTCCTGAGTTTCTACAGACTGATAGTGCTGTTCACTGTGGCTGTATGAAAGTAACCTGGATGGCCAGGCTCAGTGGCCTGGAATCCCAGCACTTTGGGAGGCTGAGGCGGGTAGATCACCTGAGGTCAGCAGTTCAAGACCAGCCTGACCAACATCGTGAAACCTTGTCTCTACTGAAAATACAGAAATTAGCTGGACGTGGTGGCGGGCACCTATATTCCCAGCTACTCGTGAGGCTGAGGCAGGAGAATCACTTAAACCCAGGAGGCGGACATTGCAGTGAGCTGAGATTGTGCCACAGCACTCCAGCCTGGGTGACAGAGTAAGACTCCCTCTCAAAAAAAAAAAGAAAGTAACCTGGTTGCTAGAATTCACACAGCTTTAGGATTCAGTTCTGAGATGATCTATGGCACATCCATGTGGTTTCAGTTTATCAGTTGCCTCCTAAGTGTCCTTTCCATAGATCAGTAACTGCAAAAATATCCTTAAGATTTGTAGAGCTGAGTTTTCTGATGGACTACTTCATTGCCTCTCCCAGAAAGTAACTCAACAGGGAGCGGGGGAATGTAACAAATTCCATTTAGTATTTCACGGATAGTATAAACAATAATAGGTCAAAACTTGATAGCACATACTTTGCCAGAAATACTAATTGACCACAAACTTAGGTTACAACTTAGCTCAGCGGAGGAATCCATTGAAGCGCCCAGATCCACGTAGCCCTTTGTGTTGGCGTCACCACTAGAGGAGGAGGGCTTCCCTCAGGTTGCATACTAATTCATAGATGTTTAATATTCATGAAATGATAAGGTCAGTGTTGATGTTTCTTCTGCTCCTGCTGAATCTCCACGCCTAGATCAGAATGCTCTATGATCCGAATCTTTCTGCTATCTTTATGGAGTTTTAGGATTTTATCTCAGGAAATGTTAAGAAATGGTTGCTGCATTTTTAGTAGAAAGTTTTCTTACACGTCATCTAAAATCAGCTGCTTCATGATCGATTACACAGGTGATCTTTCTCTGTAATGTGCTTTTAAGCCTGTGAGGTTAGCATATGGCTTCTCTGTGGATAAGGTTTCCAAATTACCTGGCAGTGTCTTTGTTGGTGCTTTCTCTAATTTGAGATCCTGGAGTCCACCAAGGAACTCCACATGACCATCTTCACCAAGACACATTGTTGGTAGTGCAGGGAAAAGATGGCATAAGCACAGAAAGCAGTTGGGTTCAGAGGAAATTTGTATCCTCAGCCTATAGCAAGAAAACAACACCTGCTAAAATACCTGGAGGGGCAGGAGAAGATCCTGGTTAGAGAAGGGAGTACCCTAAAGAGAAGCAGCTTCCTTTTGTAACCTCATGTGAGAAGTTGTTTATTCATTCCTAAGGCATGTGCTCCTATACTTTTAGATTCTCCTGGGAGCCTTGGCATAGCTGTGGTCGGCTTCTGGTTTCTGAGCTTTTCCCCACTTAGAGCTTGTTCTCAGGCACAGATCTTGAATGTATTACCCATGCATCCAAGACCTCCTGGGACAGCCCTGATTGCCAGCATCTGTCCCAGTGCCTCCATGAATTATCAACACATCCTTGTTTTCCAGTATTTCTCCATACAGATTGCATTAGACCACTTCTCAGGGATCTTCTTTTTTTTTTTTTTTTTTTTGAGACAGAGTCTCGCTCTGTCTCCAGGCGCCAGGCTGGAGTGCAGTAGCGCAGTCGGGATCTTCTTGTGATCAAACGTGGACTGTCTAAATACAGTCACTCTACGCGGGACAGGTCTCAAAACCCAAAGACTGCCAAGCTTTGTTCACCTTCAAAGTAACACACTCCTATCAGTGGCCTTGGGTACACAGAGCCTCGGGTGTGAGGCTGGGTGCTGGGAGACTTTCTGAGCACACAGATGTCCTGGTGGTCCTCTAGGTTATATGCTACCATGTGACCGTCAGTATCCTAGAGGAGGGGCTCTGTGTTGGGATTTTAAAATTTCGCCCCAAAAGCTACAGTGTAAGGGTCCTAAACTGATGGAGGAATGTAAGCCTCAGCTGAAAGAGCACCCCACAGGAGCTACAGCAAGGAAAAATCCAGAGCGTCCCTCTCATACACAGTGACACTGGACAGTTGGAAATACCTTTAAGCTCTACCTGGTTTGGCAATGGAATTTAGCAGCTAGAACAGATTGTAATGTTTTTCCCTTTCCCTATGACCACCTTAGCGACCCTTTACATTTAAGACTATGGGGTCTTAGAACCAAGTTCTGTAAGAATTTAGACTCCACAACTATGTAGAGTTCATTCGAAGCTATTGGAAATCTATTACTGTTTTCCAGACACTTGGAAGTGTTTTCTGTATGAATAGAACTAACTAACTTTGTATAGAGAAAATAATTATCTGGGTGTACATTACTTTATTAAACTGATCAGAAAACAAATGCAAGGTATTAAATAATGATGATTTCTTGCACAAACAGCCATCAGTGGCCTATGTACATACCACGCCGGGTCTGCCTTCAGGCTGGGAAGAAAGAAAAGATGCTAAGGGGCGCACATACTATGTCAATCATAACAATCGAACCACAACTTGGACTCGACCTATCATGCAGGTACGAAGATCACCATCCAACTTAAAACCGCAGGCCGTAGACGCCACAGTGTCCATGACCCACCTCCTTTCCTGATGTTTATGTGTTGCTCTGAAAGACCCATATTTGTCAAAGCTTTCTCACAAAGAAAATGCCTTCCTTTAAATGTAATAATAGCCTAGGGAAGAAATTTGATTTTCAAATCAGTTTCTCACTGAGTACATTTTAAAAATGTGACGTGAAACATATTTTCAAAGCAAGAGCCTATTGCAGTGCGTAGCTTCTTCCCCACCCCACCCCCTTAATCCGAGGCTAGTTTTTATGCTGGGCTAGTGATTCATTTTTATCTCCCTTGAATGTGTTTTCCCATCCTTTCCCCCATCATTATGTTTAATTATTTCCTCCACGCTTTAAATAGGCCAGACCTCTTATTATTGCTGGTTGCGTTGTTGTTTGGGTTCGCGCTCCTAATCACACACACAGGGAGAGACTCCTATGAAGCTAACTTGTTTTTGCCTCCAAAATAGCTTGCAGAAGATGGTGCATCCGGATCAGCCACAAACAGTAACAACCATCTAATCGAGCCTCAGATCCGCCGGCCTCGTAGCCTCAGCTCGCCAACAGTAACTTTATCTGCCCCGCTGGAGGTGAGACGGCTACCTCATCTAAATGGACTCACTCTGTCCTGTGACTCCCCATTCTTTCTTCTCTCTTAACTCTGCCTTCAGTTTCGCAGCCACCTCCTCTCTCTGATCAGTCGTTGTGTTGGTGGTGAAGGGTGTTCTCGTGCGACCTTTCTACCTGCTTCTCTGTCTCGCCCAGTTAACATTCCTGGACTCTCTCACCTGATTCTCATTCTCATTTGGCTGAGGCCATGGTGACTTGTGCTGGATGTGGGCAACTCTCTTTTCAGGACTTCCACCGTTCTTGTTGTGTTTCGCTCCTTTTTTGCTTGTTACCTCATTAGAATTGCATACTCCCTCTTTCAAATATCAAGTGCTGATATTGAGTTGTTCAACATAGCTGTTGCTTTGATCACTTTTTTTTCTTTCGACCGTAGGGCCTTTCATGATATGAGCATATGTGTTTCTGATGCACATTTGCATCGCTGCATCCTGGCTGGGCATCCGCTTGTGCTCTCTGTCGTGTTTGTGTTGTTTTGGTGCCATCCTTTAACATCACAAATGTCAGAGTTAGAGAAGCCGAAGAGCAAACGTGTGAGGTCCTCAGCTTGACTGTGTCTTAGAGACAGCTATGGGCTTCTCCACGCCCTGGGTCAAGATGCTGATAAGTGAGAATAGGTGCTATCTCTTCCACACTCTGATATAAATGTCATGGGTAACAACCGTGAGATCCCAGATCGTTTTTATTGATGTAGGTTTTTCTTTTTTTTTTTTCTCTAAAACTTGCCAATCTATTCTTCATTAGACTGTGAGCTCATTAAGAGCAAGGGTATGTTTCTCTCCACTCTGTAAAATCTCCATCCATAATGCTTAGTACAGAATAGTATTTTTGGTATACTGAGTGGCTACCGAAGAATGGTGGTTACACGTACTTAACTGTTGTTGTGTGTTTATCCAACAGAGAAAATGTAAAGTTAGATTGATTTAAAAGTAAACGAATGACGGAAAACAGGTTTTGGGGGATCTTCCCTCTTGTCTCTCTCCAAAGATGAGCCTTCTGCAGTACCCTGGTACATTTTGGCACATTGGAATCACACGTGCTAAAGAGTTCTAATGCTCATTGTCATTCTTTAGGGTGCCAAGGACTCACCCGTACGTCGGGCTGTGAAAGACACCCTTTCCAACCCACAGTCCCCACAGCCATCACCTTACAACTCCCCCAAACCACAACACAAAGTCACACAGAGCTTCTTGCCACCTGGCTGGGAAATGAGGATAGCGCCAAACGGCCGACCCTTCTTCATTGATCATAACACAAAGACTACAACCTGGGTAAGGCTGCTGCTTTTATTTGGCTCCGTTTTCATCGTGAAGTCTGGCATTACTTTCTTTATTTCATTACTCCGTGTTTGTAGTTCTTGCAGAGGAATTGGATTGACTGTAAAGGGTGTCTCTAGAGGGTCTCCTCAGCCTGCATCTGGCCCCTGCACGGATGGGCGGGTGGGCGTGGGGGGGCACAGGCTGGTATCTGTCTTTGCTATTGGTGCTGGGACCACCTTTTCTCCTGGGAAGCTCTGGTGTAGACAGTTGGCCATATTGGGTGGAAAGGTACTGCTCTGTGCTGTTAAGATTTTGTTATCATTCCATCCCATCTCACAAAGTAATCTCATTAGGAGTTACAATCATTTTCAAATAATTTTTTGTCAGTTTCTTTTTGCACTTTTATTGACATTACCCACCTTCTTTTGATTTGTGACTTTAGTTTTTACTGTTCACATCAGCTCAGTATTCACCCATCTGTGCTACATTTTCATGACTTTAATCATGGGGTAGTGACTTTGGTTATAAATCTGATAGCTCCTTTTTGTGATCATTTTGTCAGAATTGATTTTTCTTACCATGCCACTCTTTCATATGCTCCTGAATTGTACGCAAGAAAGGATCTGTACATTGTATTATCTTGAGCAAAATGACATTAATCAAGGGTGAATAAGCGTATCTTTGTATTTCTCCGTCAGTTCTTTATTTCTTTAGCTCAATCAGCAGGTGGCTTTTTCAGTGTAGTATATAGTTCTTTTAAAAGTCAGTTGGTATTCTCTGCTATATAATCTCTATACCTGTAATGAAACTGAAATGGGTTCCCTTATTTCTGGCTATTTTTGATGCTGCAGTTGGTTTTTCTTCCTGTCTGTTATATTCCCATCTAATTGTCTGGCTAGAGTTAACTCCAAATTTAACTTGGTCCTACTATTACCTGTGCTGCTTGCTCAGAACCGCTGTTATGGGAATGCTGGTTGAGTTTTGGTGATTGTCACTGTCCCTAGCTCTTTGGTCTTGGATCAACAATGAACATACACCCTAAATTCCCATTTCTAGTGATGGACATTAAGTGTGTCCGTTTGCTAGATCAGGAACAAGCCCCAACCAAGGGGATTTGGGCTGTCATTTTATGCCTTGTGTGGTATCAGTTCAGTCCAGCAGGTCTAGAGGGTGTGCTCCTAGAATCCTTTGGATCATGGGACATTGTGTCTTCAAGGGCGTTCTTGGCATTTGGGGCAGGGACATTTGTGCCTTCAGTTGCAGGCCACTTAACCTTGGCTCCAGCCACCAGGTGCTAGTGGTGACCATTACCCCCACCCCAACATAGTGACAACCAAAAATGCCCTACACATTTCAAAACAACCCCAAGTGAGAACCGCTCTACCAGCTCTTTCTATTTTGAAGTAGTAGAATGGTCTGCCAAGAGAACTTCTCATTTAGATCTGGTAACATTTGTTTGGTAAACCGATAACTGCTTCTGAGGCATAAAATAACTTGTAGGTTCGTTTGACTTACCTACTGGTCTGAAGATAATGTTACAGATTTGCAGGCCAGACAAGAGGAAGGGACTGGCAGCTCTTAGGAAAATATAGTCATGGAGATTGGTTTCTTATGTCTTTTTTCTTATTACCATAGAACCCCTGGCTGTCCTACCAGTGTTCTCATTTACTACAGCACTGCTGTAATTTCAAAGCCTTAGCCAGAAACGGGCTCCAGAAATAAGGGCCAATGAATATAAAAGTAGATGGATTAGTGTAAGGAGCCACTGTGGCTTGCCAACATAAGCTATGATTTTAGTAATTTCAACTAGCTCAGTAATCGAATCCCCTAACCTTTCACAGCCTTTCAACAGCAGTGTAATTGCCGTTGGGCAGATTGTATTTTAAATTAAACAGCACTCGCTTCATTTATTGCCTGCATCGTTGCCGAATGAAACCCATTTTTAATTTCCAGTTGTTCCTTTTTACCCAGATACTTGTTATTGACTAATTTACTGATTTAAAATTATAATCTGTTAGAACAACATTTTATTGCTGCTGCCAGTGTGGAAAGTCCTCAAGGTAACAACTGGAAATTCCACAAGTTACTCTCCTTCTCAAGCGAACTCAGATGTGCTGACACAGCTGCATTATCACTTCTAAACAAAGGCCTAGGCAGGATTCTCCCTGCGGAAGACACACCCTAAATTGCCTGTTCATTTTGATAAAAGATGGAGGAATGGAGGGGAGGGTGAAGATAATTTGCAGCTTAAAAATCTGTTTTGAGTTGGTTTGGGGGTTTGCTTTGTTTTTTTATTTTTGAAAGAGGAAGAGAACAAATGAGAGAACAGCATAACTGTTCTTAGATATGAACATTAGAATAGAAAAAGGAAAAAAACTGATAGGACAGGTTGAGAATGATGAAAATAACACTCCTTCCTCCATCAGCCTGGGCACTGTTGATTCTTACACGAAACAGAAGCCTGAAAAGGACATTTCCCCTCTGTACATTGGGAAATTTAAAAATTTTATTGAAATACATCATAAAACATGACCTTACACACACAGATATTGAAGGCAGTCTACCATCAGTCTATTTGGTTAAAGTTTGGCTTCATTCTTTTTTTATTATTATTTTTGAGACGGAGTCTCACTCTCGCCCAGGCTGGAGTACAACAGCGCAATCTCAGCTCACTGCAAACTCTGTCTCCCAGGTTCAAGCGGTTCTCTTGCCTCAGCCTCCTGAGTAGCTGGGTTTACAAGTACACGCCACCACACCCCGCTAATTTTTGTACATTTTTTAGTAGAGACGGGATTTCACCATGTTGGCCAGGCTGGTCTCAAACTCCTGACCTCAAGTGGTCCTCCTTCCTTGGCCTCCTGAAGTGCTGGGATTATAGGCGTGAGCTACTGTGACAGGCCAGGTTTAACCTCATTCAAACAAACAAAGATTGGCTTTGTTCCTTGCCTGGTTCAGGCCTTTCAGGGAGTGCATGTAGGAGGCCAGGGGCTTGGGAGGGATGTGCCGAGGAGGGCATTCAGCTAAGGGAACAGCTCGGAGCATGTGTATACAGGTTGAATATCCCTAGTTTAAACATTCAAAATCCAAAATGATACAAAGTCTGAAACTTTGTGAGCACAAACATGACACGCAGGCAATAAATGCTCCTGAGAGCATTTCAGATTCTCAGGTTAGGGATGGTGAACCAGTAAGTATAACTGCAAGTATTTTGAAATTCAAAGCCCCTCTGTTCCTCCTAGGCATGGTTGCTGGTCTCTTCTAAGATGGAAAAAATAAAAAAGGCACACCTGTTTTTTTTAAAATCCCTGTATTTTATATATTTTGAATTATGAAAGCCTGTTATGAAAAGGTACTGTTCTTTGCATCCTGTTTAAAAACGCTTTCAGCCAGGTGCGGTGGCTCATGCCTGTAATCCCAGCACTTTGGGAGGCCAAGACAGGCAGATCACAAGTTCAGGAGATCGAGACCATCTGGCTAACATGATGAAACCCCATCTCTACTAAAAATACAAAAATTAGCCAGGCATAGTGGCATGTGCCTGTAGTCTCAGCTATTCAGGAGGCTGAGGCAGGAGAATCGCTTGAACCCAGGAGGTGAGGGGTTGCAGTGAGCCGAGATCACATCACTGCACCCCAGCCTGGGTGACAGAGCGAGACCGTCTCAAAAAACAAAAACAGAACACTTTAACACTTTCAACTTGATTGAGGGAAGCAATTTTATATTACACATAAAAGAGTTCCCTTATGACACCAAAGAAAGGAAGAAACAGCCAACTATACTTTATGCATTGGATCTTTTATTTTCAAATCATCAGAGAACTTGTTAGTATTCCAGCTGCTCATCAGCCCTGAAGTTGTCCATACTAATAGAGAGCCTTGACTGCCACTTCATGTGCTCTGTCAATTAAGGAGACATGCCTGCCTCCTCGAGTGGCTCGGTAGGAGTGGGGGTTCGGGGGTGACCACTAGCCTTAGCCCTCAGAGCTTATTCATGGCAGCTGCTTCCATTATTTTCATTATTGTTGATATAATAAAATAACATTATAAACCTCAAGGCCTCTGGCCCTCACAGTCTATGAAGTCTGGGTTTCCACACAAGGCCACTTAGTAAGCCTTTGAAATTGAGTTGGTTTTATCTTCATGGTCTGCCCCTCACTGCCCCCCTGACACTTTTCTCTGCTTTCAGCTTCTTCCTCCCCGCTTCTGCCCCTTTAAATCACCAGCCTTTTACCAGTGGGGCCGATTGTCTTTCACGGTAGTCTACGTGTGATTCCAAGGCATGGCTGGCCTTGTTGTGGCATTGCCTGGTCCAGATCAGAGTTAGCATTGAGTGGTAATTCAGTGCTTTCACTTTTTCCTCTGTCTGTAGTTAACCAGTCACAAATGCTTACCAGATTATCAGCTTCTTGGACCTTCTCAATCCTAAATCTGCTTAGCATACTTGTTTATAGTCTGTGTATGTCAGCGTACTGCAGAATACTGTCATTATTTTGTGCCTCTGCTTAACCTCTTAAAACATATATTGGGTTTGGGTCAATATTCATCACCAACTGCTAACATGATTTCTTTCTTCATTTAAAAATTTGCCTAGCTAACAAGAAGCAAAGGTCAATTTTTGTTGTTCATGGTCTTTTTTGATTCTTGTCAGTTCCCAAGATCTACGATTATAATTCAGTGATGTTGTGACTTAGATGGTTGATTTGGGAAGCAGAAAAATCAGTAATTTGTCAGCAGCAAAGACTCTATTATGAAATTGAATGAAATTGAATAAAGTGCATATCAAATGTCTTAACAGTTTACTTTTTTTAACCTTAAGCTTATTTGGTTGACAATGTATTTTTGAGTTTTATCTCCTTTTTTTTTTTCTTTGGAGGCAAGACTCACTGCGTCATCCAGGCTAGAGTGCAGAGACGCAATCACAGCTTACAGCTCACTGCAGTCTTGACCTCCTGGCTCAGGTGATCCTCCCAACCTCAGCTTTTCAGGTAGCTGGGGCAGGCGTGTACCACCACATTCAGCTAATTTTTTATGTTTTTTGCCGAGATAGGGTTTTGCTGTGTTGCCCAGGATGCTCTCAAACTCCTGGGCTCAAGCAGTCCTGCCTTGGCCTCCTAAAGTGCTGTACAGTGAGCCACTGTATCTGGCTTTACACTACATTTTTTTTTTTTTTGAGATGGAGTCTCACTCTGTTGCCCAGTGTCGAGTTCAGTGGCATGATGTTGGCTCACTGCAACCTCCATTTTCTGGGTTCAAGCAGTTCTCCTACCCCAGCCTCCCAAGTAGCTGAGACTACAGGCACACACCACCACACCTGGCTAATTTTTGTGTTTTTAGTAGGAACATAATTTTACCACGTTGGCCAGGCTGGTCTTGAACTCCTGACCTCAAGTGATTCGCCTACCTCAGCCTCCCAAAGTGCTGGGATCACAGTAGTGAGCCACCACACCTGGCCTACACTGCATTTTAACTGGGTCTACATAAGTGAGAGTCAGCCCCTGGGCTCTGGGTCATAACCTTTGGGCAACTTTTTGTTCTCTCTGAAACTGCATTTACTCATCTAAAGAAACAGAGACCATGTGCCCAACCTCCTAACAAGGTCTGTTGCAAGATCATACATCTGACCATGCCTTGTAAATCATGAAGCCTGTCCCAGGATGTCAGGCTTTTGTTGATTCTCTGTGGTATCTTATGAAGCCTATGCATTAAGAAAAAATTTTTGTCAACTTTTAAATATTAATTTGCAAAACTTGGTCAAGAATCTCAGTAAAGTCATATCGTAGCTTTGTGACTTTGTCTGATGAAGGCAACACCTGCTGGAGTAGCCACATGACTTCACAGACCAGATTCACATTATCTGCTAAGTTCAGGAAGGAGTAGAGGGGAACACAAGTGCCCCTTGTGTTCACAACAGACTCCCCTCACCAGGAGCTCAGGACCCATAGAGAGATTTAGAAACCATTGTTCCCACTCCCTCTTTCTGCTACATTCTCTGGTACCCTCCATTCTGGTTTCCCTGGTAACATCACTGCCGGGACTCTCTTCTCCCTCTCCTCAAGGTCTCGGGGAAATGGTTAACCTTTCATGTAAATATTCTTACTCTCCTCTTTCCACCAATCACAAGAACGAAGAGTACAGTCTATGCTGAGAGACAATCAGCCAGGCTTCCTGTATGGAGCAGAGAGATGGGACCCATCTCATGCTCCAGGCATGGATAGTCTGGTTGCTTTGAAACATACACCTCAAAAGGAAAAGTACCCAGTAACTGCACATAGATACTTCCATTGAACATCTACTGTCTTTTACACTTTTCTTGCAGGAAGATCCACGTTTGAAATTTCCAGTACATATGCGGTCAAAGACATCTTTAAACCCCAATGACCTTGGCCCCCTTCCTGTGAGTACACTGGAGACACATGGAATGGCCTGAAAATGTTTGTTCAATTATCCACGCAGTGTTGATGGGGAGGCCTTGTGGGCCTTCTCTTTCTCCAGGCTTGGTGGCTCTCATTGGTTTGTGTTTCTTAATAGAATTGAGTGTTTAGCTGAATTGTAATTGTACATTATAGTTCATATGATACCCAGTACTTGTGAAAGAGGTTTCTGAATTACTAGCCTCTAGTTGAAGATAGACCTTTTACACAGGATGTTCAAGAGACATTCTCTGCAGGTGACAGTTTAAGTGGCACTCATTTATTTTGTAACTTAGCAACCACTGAGTTCCAGCCATATTGCTGATTAAGTCATCAGAACAAAAGTAATGAAAATAGTATGGGAAGAGAAGGTCTAATTAATCATAGAAAGTTTCTATAAGTCATTTAACCTGCAGATTTTTAAAGTTTTTTTCTCCCTTGTTGGTGACAGTTCAGTAGAAGTTGGGCTACATACTTAAAATTGGATTTTGAATGAAACCTTCACATACATCCTCCTTGACATCTCACTCTCAATTTTAAAAAGCTGTGGCGGGTGACAGGGCAGTGGTTGGGCCCCAAGGCTATTTTTAAATGGAAGTTTTTGTTGTTGTTTTCCAAGTGTAAGAACCTTTTTGTTGCCTGGTATATTAGGGCAACATTTGAGCATTATTCATTAGGTTATACAGGTATCCCACACCAAATCTGTTTGGTTCCTGGGTTCAAATAGGAAGAACCAGAGAGTGAATTTAGAAAATGAAAGAAAGCATTTTTTCAGAATCTTCTGGATTCCCGAGGTTCAGATAGCAAATAGAGTTAGTTCAGATAAGGAGGTCATACCAGCTTTATCTTAAAAAACTTATCCAAATCTATTTAGTTCCTGAGTTTGACAAGAAAAAGTTTGTGGCAGATAATACCTGTATTAGATCATCAATTACCTGGATAACACAAATACAGTAACTGTGTCTGACATTTTTCTATTAACCCCCCTTCGCTTCCTTTAGTACTCAGTATTTATTTAATTCAGTGAGCTACTCAACTTCAAGCCCCACTGTTCATGGAATGCCGCAGTTTCCCTTTGAAGCTTTTGAGCTAGCAGCCTATTTCCTGTTCTTCATACAGTCAGCATATCTGAGACTTGAGCATGTGATAAAGCGTGTTGCTAGACATTGTCAAGAGTTAACTTGAAATGTTCATATTTAGTTCATTCTCAATGCAAAAATGTACCCTAGCAGAACAGAGTACAAAGGTGTCCTGTAGTTTTTAAATTTTGCCTTTGATTTTGGAACTCCTAGCTAATGTTTGTATTTTCTCTCTCCCTTCCTTCCCTGGATACTAGCCTGGCTGGGAAGAAAGAATTCACTTGGATGGCCGAACGTTTTATATTGATCATAGTAAGTAGGCAGTGGTATGGACACACAGGAGTTGTGGGTTCGAGGGAAGGGAATCATTCAAACGTTATAGTGAAAGCTTTGTCATTTTACTCTTTATTTAGGCAGCCAGGTGTTATGTGGAGAAAATGATACCAGAGAATCAGTGCCTTCATACGGTACTGTGCATTCACCCCAAGTTTGCTTAAAGTAGCCCATCAAGCTTTCACCCAATCTGATCTTGTGACCTATTAACGTTTTCTTTTCTTTTTTTTTTTTTTTTAATTTTTAAACCACATTTTGGTTGATCCCTTGACTTTTGCACATTTAATAAATACACTCTAGTAATAGAAAATAAGATTAGAAATGATGATTTAGTTAAAAATGTGTGACCAGTGCTTGAAGCAGCATGTAAGTTTTTTAAACACTGCCTTCAAGGGTCCTTTGGCAGGATGCCTGCTCTGACCTTATTTTCTATTCACGGCATGTTTCCTTGCACCCACAACACTAATATATATGTATTTTCTGGAAATCTTAGTATATTTGCTATAGATATTTGCTCCAGCTCCTATGAATAAATGTGTGAGTTCTCATTCCAACTAAAAGTTCAACTAATAAAAGTTTGCTTTTTAGCCAGTGGGATTTTTTCTTTCTCATTCTTTTTGGAGGTGACATGTTCTTCATGGAATCATATTTCCATGTCCCTTAAAGTTTCTGAAAAAGCGTATTAAAAAGAAACCTTCATATAGATTTAGAGTTCAAACCATGCATGCAATTTGGTAGTATCTTGGTCTTTGCTTTTATTTGGTTCATGAACAGAAAGTCTCACCAGGTTTCCCCAGCTTCACAATTTTATAACTAAACAAAAATACATTGATGAGCCACTTGCTGAGCAGTCTGCCTACAAGTAATCGTCCCACATATAGGACTGGTCACTATCTCATAGGCACAGTACATTTTTCAGATGTTACCTTGAGGCTGAGTACATTGTGAACAGAACTTCACATTCAGGCCCAGGGAGTTGAGGGCTTATTGTAAATGGAATTAAGCAAGAGTACCAGCAGTTTACAATTCAACTAAAAGTAGAAGTCCTAGGTGTATTTAGAGGGGTGGGCTACCCTTTGTTTAAACCAGATATTTCAAGGTGCAGAGACTTCGTTTTTGTCTGTTATCAAAAAATATGCTGATTTGCCTAGCTTCCAGAATTTCATAGTGAGCATAAAGTATTTTTCCTGCCATAAATGCCTTCACATATGTGTATAGCTTACTTTTTTCCTTAATATACTATTTATTTATTTATTATTTTACTCTTAAGAGAATTTACTAAAATGAGAGAGATCACACCTCTTTTTCCCATGTAAAACAAAATAATAGTTTCCAGCTTGGTGCAGTGGCTTGCACCTGTAAATCCTAGCACTTTGGGAGGCCGAAGTGGGAGGACAACTTGAGGTCAGGAGTCGAGACCAGACTGGTCAACGTGATGAAACCCTGTCTGTACTAAAAATACAAGTAAAAATTAGCTGGGTGTGGTGGTGCGTACCTGTAATCCTAGCTACTCAGACGGCTGAGGCAGGAGAATCACTTCAACCTGGGAGGTGGATGTTGTGGTGAGACAAGATCACAACACTGCACTCCAGCCTGGATGACAGAGGAGACTGTCTCAAAAAAAAGCTTCCTTTATACTATGCATCACAATTCCAGTTTTCAGACAGGCATGAATAATACTGATCATTTTACTAAAACAAGGTCTTTACTGGTAACACTCTTGGTCTGTGACACATAGAGTGCATTGCACAGAATATTGTGACAGTGTTCTGGCTGGAGATCTGATGCTTAGGTCAACCTAAAAAGAATGTCGTGAATGTGTTTAGTATACTGCAAGGAGCCAAAAACAGAAAAACGCGATTACAAAGCGCTATCCTAGCATACATTAAAATAGTAAAAATCACCAACTATTTCACTAGTGGTGTCATAGACCTAGTATAATATATAGCAGATGCTTGATAAATGGTGACTTGAAATCAGGGTCATGGAGGGTCTGTGGCGAAGCTCTTAGGAAGTTGCTGTCTTTGATCAGAAAGTGGAGTAAACTCAATTGAGGAGCAGCAGACACCTCGCCTCCAGCCCCCCACATGCACTAGCCTGAGGCTGGCTCAATTCTGGCTTACTGGAAGGTGGAAAAGAGTGGCTACCTGCTAGATGCCTGGGTTTTTCCTTACTCCTGATCAGTTCTGCAGTTACTTCAGCACTCTGCTCAAACATTTCCTCATTTCACTCGCCTAGGACAGCACCCCTGAGGCTCTGTGTATACTCTATACAGAGCCTGATGCAACTAAGCTCTGCCAATATGATATTTGTGGCCATTAACTTGAAGATTAAAATTTATTTTGCCTTTGCACAACCATATTGAAAGACTCTGTTAAAGAGATAGAGCGTAAATTAGGTGACCAAAAACCGTTTAAGGAAAGAATTTGTTTACAAGAGGCTCCTTTGCTGTTCATGCTGCATTTCTGCCATTTCTCCATAATTCATCAAGGTGTACTCAATGGAAAGCTGTAGGGCAGCACACAGCCACGGAACTGTTCAAGTCGTTTGCCTTTCCACAAAATTTAGTCTGTGAGAGCCGCAGAATATCTTTTGAAGAGGCTTTATCAAGCTGACACATATATTCCAAATGGATTGAATTACTTGGAAGATAACATTTAAGAATGTCCTTTCCATCAGAATAAAGCCTCTTTTTCTAAGCAATTTTCTAGCAAAACGCAACATCTGATTTTGCTGTCATAATGCCTGTAGGACAGCAACCAGGTTGTGCCTGCATATGCCACATGGCTGTGAACGCCATAATCTTATACATTGCTTAGAGTCGTCCTGTCTTCCAGCATAGCTGGCACGTGTGGTCCACATGAAATTACAGACGAGACGATGAGATCTACTTGTCTTTGAATAATTATTTCTGCTTCCTATGTTTTTCCTGAGAAGTGGTAGATTTTCAATATTAACAATACTCAGCCATCTTAAAGATTTAATTTCAAAACCAGTGACTGATCGAAACTAATGTCTTTAGATTCCTTGATTCCTTTGGTCGCTGTCTATAGAATAGCTCCTGGCTCTGGGAGGTTAAGAGAAGGTCTTGAACTAAATCTCTACATTTTGTAGGAATGATGTCATTCTCCTTAAAGACCAGACATGCCTAGCAGCTGAGTAATTGGCCACAGGTATCCTGTCTACAACATTAGAAGAGAAAATTGAATTCCAGTGACTTCATAAAGTCCTATTTCAGTCTTTCCTGTCAACAGTCTTTCTAGACCTGTTCATCGTGGCTAAACTGAATTTCTCATCCTTCCGCTTTCCTCTGGTCCTTGGATAACTGGCCACCATGCTTTCATACATTGACCATACTTCGCTGCAGAATTCTTTATCTTCACCATGTAGAAACTTGTGTTGTTCCAAAGCTTGGGCTGTTTTAAAGGGTCTTTATTTGCACCATCAGTTTCATTCACTCATTTTAAAAATGAGTTCCTAATACCTGCTGGAACTGGTCTGAAGTGGTAGAGAGGAGTTGCAAAGATAAGTAACACACAGTCCCTGTCCTCGAGGAGCTTAGGTCCAGTGGGAAGTACCAGGAGATAGTTCAAGTGTTGGAGGAGTGAATCAATTGTTACACAGAAACGAAAGAGGCAAGACCTGCATCTGCTTGTGGGGGTGGTTGGGCACAAGTATGGGGGACCTGCAAGAGGCCCTGAGGGAGTGGGTTACTTTTCAGATGGATGACAGACACTGAGTGGGATCGAGGCAGGCAACCCCCAGGAAGAGTGATCCTAGGAAGCGTGGAGATGTGCGAATATGTGCGGATGCTGCCACATTCAGAGAAACGCAGCATTGCTCCAAACAGCTACTGTGCCGTAGGGTCCAGCGTGGTGCACAGGCCAAGCCATAGGGAATCTGTCAGGTGTGGGGACTGGGGCTTAAGCCACAGGCAGTGGGGAGCTCCCAGGGGATTTCAGATTTCCCAGAGGGGAGGGATGGGGTCAAAATCGTTCTTTAGAGAGATCCTTTTGGCAGAGCTGTAGAGGACATCTTGAACCAGGGGGATTGAGACAATTCCCAGTGAAGTCCAGAGAACAACAGTTCAGGGAAAAAAATAAAAAGCTCTCTAGCTAGAAACTTATCAGGGAGAGAGAGGGATGGTCCGGGACCACCAGAGTGAGTGACGTGGCCAGGTTCCTGATTGGGGCAGTAAGTGGATTGTGATACTGCACATTGCAAGGCAAGGTCACATTACCAGTTTTGGTGTTGGGTGATGATAGGTTTGGTTTTGGTAGAGTTGAGCTGAAGTTCTGATGGGAAACCCAGGGGCAGATGTCCAAGATGGAGCTTGAAGTTCAGGTCCGATCTGAGGACTTGTGAATCCTCATGAGTCAGCAGTTGTTAATGTGTTTTCTGCATTGATGACAATCTCCACTGGTACAGTTATAATCCAAGTTGGTGTTTTAAGGCACAGTTTTTACTCAGCTGTCTTCCATTTCCTTTATTTGGTTTTCTCTTGTTTTCCATCACAATAGCAACTTTTACTTTCCAAAGTCTTCTATGAAAGGTAAGGGACCCAAAACTGCTTTTTGCTTCCATCAAGATCCTCTCAAACAGTTGAGATTTTTCATGTAAATTTTCTGCCAGCATGAAAACAAAAGATTCTAGAATCATCACTTGCTTTGGTAGCTTTTTTTTTTTTTTTTAGCTTTCCTCTGGTTTTATTAAAATAATGATAAGGCTTTTTAAAATTTCTAATATCATTAAAACAGAATTCACTAATTATTCTTATCAACCTACATACAGTGTATACAGAAAGTAAACAGAATCAATATTCTTTTTTACCTGCAAATGGTCTTGCTTTGCAGATCAGGCTAGAGCATAGTAGCACAATTATAGCTCACTGCAGCCTCCCCCGGGCTCAAGTGATCCTCCAGCCTCAGCCTCTTGGTTAGCTAGGACTACAGGTGTACACCACACCTGGTTAATTTTTTTTTTTTTTTAACTTTTTGTAGAGATGGGTTCTCACTATGTTTCCCAGGCTGGTCCCGAACTTCTGGCTTCAAGTGATCCTCCTGCCTCAGCCCCCAAAATGTTGGGATTACAGGCATGAGCCACTACTCCTGGCCATCCTTTTTGAATAATTTTCTTCTTCTTTTTTTTTTTCTAGTAACCTACGTATCCAAAAACTCCAGTGAACCCACTCTCCCCCAGTCTGCCCTCCCTATACCCTTGATGTGAGTCCATTGCACTCTTCCTCCCTCCACCCCGTCCCAATACACACACAGGAACCTATAAACTTTTTAATTATGCACAGTTACAAACCCCAAGTGATCTAAGGCAGCTATTGTGTATTATCACTTACACCCTACACAAGTAATGGTATAGATAGCATTGAACAATCTTGTTCACATTAACGCATTTGGAAGGAAGAAAACCACCTTTTGCCAGCGTGACCAAACAGAAACTGTGCTCTGTAATCTTCCTCTGCTGTATCTAATTCTCTTTTTTGGACTGCCTCAGCTGCTTTGATTTTTGTGTGCATATGAGTGACGCATGTAATAGATTATTCATTTGTTCAATGCAGGATTCTTAATTGAAAGCGGTTTTTCAGCACCACAAGTGAAGAGAAAAGTACTTGAAATGAAAAAAAAAATCCTGTGTGTGTTTGTTAGCCTTTTGGGAAACTAAGACTTTTTAACTGCCTTTTTTCAGTGAAATGAGAATCAAGATCAAGTTATAAATCCTTGAAAGAACAGGGGTTTATAAGTCACGATGTAGCAAGTTGTTTGCCCAAAACAGTATGAATAGATGGTTTCACTTTAGTTGTGCATTTTTTATTGTTTTTAACTAAACAATATGTGAGAGGGATTGCCATATAGCGCGTAGTTACCTTCTAACTCTGAAATACTAATTTATCTTTAGAACACAGGGTGTGGGACTGGTTAGCTTTTGAAAAATCCAGAAATACTTCTTTCTAAAACTTTCTTTACATGAAATAGATTTGAACTAATGTCCTGATTTTTTTTTTTTTTTTAACATTTTCAGATAGCAAAATTACTCAGTGGGAAGACCCAAGACTGCAGAACCCAGCTATTACTGGTCCGGTCAGTATTCTCAAATTCTGCCTCTTCAGTATAAGATTTTTTGTTACATATTTCCTGTGTATTACTGCTAACAGTGATGTCAGGGGACTGGTATGATTGAGTAGTTCACTAGAAATTGAGTACTTTGCGGCCATTTCCTCTTTACCGAAGTTTTTGGGTGAAATACAGCTTCATGTGCCTTTTCAGATGGATTTAATTATAAAGGAAAAGAAAACAGCTTAATTATGTCAGCAAAATTAAACATTTTTTCTTCTCTGTTATCAAAGGGTGGATTATAAGTATAATCAAAATTTCCTCCCTTCCCTTTTATATGAAGCAAAACTAAGCCCGATATTCATAGAGTTTTATCATTTCTTTAGGCTAGGAGTAGTAAATGCATGCAACAAGTTTAAATCTTTTACAACTTTAAAAATCTGTAGAAGTTTGGGTGAGATTGTAGCTAATTTCAGGAGCCGGCAGAGTTAAGAATTTTAAACTCTGCTGACCCACAACGTTACCATGGTTCCCTCTTACACGCTGGTTAGAAAAAGAATCAGTTCTAATGCAGGTGTGATGACCTCTTAAAAGACCACAGCACACTGTGTTCATAATGTGGTGTGAGAACCCTACTCCCCAGGGCATCAGGAGACACTTGGTATCACACACCTGTGGATGAGTCTGTAAAATGCGACCACACTCATCAGCAGAGAGCACACCACCAGCTTTTGTCAGTGGTTATATGAGTGCAAGGAGGAAATTTGGATGTAATTCCAGAGATGTACTGTGATCAGCAGAAGATTGCAAATTTGGGATTCTTAGACTAGAGGAGCAAAAGGAACAGAAGTTTGTTATATCACATGCTGAGCTAAGAGGCCAGTAGGTAGATTTAAAACTCCAATTTCATGGCTTTAATCTGATTCTGTTCAAATTATGTTTTGAATTATTATGATAGGTCCATCTGAAAACTTAAAAGATATTGCCTTGCAAATGTGCCCTGTAACTGACTACCTTTAGTTATCTGTTGGATTTGTTCAGCCACTTGGGTGCTATTTCCTAGGCAAAGTGCCCAGTAATACCTGGGTAAAAGCAGTCAACATTTTTCTCTATGTGGCTTAAACACCGCCGTACTCTGATGCTTCCTTTTGATACATATATTCACAGTCACGGTTGTTAGAATATTATTTTCTCTTCTACATTATTAGAACAAGGTAAATTCAAGAAACTACTCTTTTCAAGAGGCAGAAGACTCTTGACATAACTTTGAAGCCTTTTCAAATATTTCTGTCACTTATCAGTCACCAGCTGTCACTCCATCAGTACTAGTCCTTATTAAATCTTACTGAAAATTGCTTAGCATCATAAAGCCAAGTAGATTTGCCCCCAAGAAAGAGCTCTCTGTTTTCTGTTAATAAAAGAGCGTTTTTTACTCTTTTGTTATCATTATTATTCATGATACTGCTTTCAGTAGAAGAATCTATATTTAGGTAATTATCAACTTAGTGTAGACATTTGGCCTTTGTTGTCATTCAGTTCTAAATATTGGGCAGTTTGCATTTGAGTTTTCTCCTTGACTTATAAATTATGTAAAATATGCTTTTTAGTTTCTAGAGTATGGGAGGATTTTGCCTGTTCATTTTTATTAATTTTTAATTTTATTGCATTATGGTCAGAGAATATTGTCTGTAGAATATATATTATTGGATATTTATTTAAAACTTCACTGGAAGCTTGGTCATTTTTTGTAAATGTTCTTTTTTTGTTTAAAGAGAATGTGTATTGTGTCTTTGGTTGGATTTAGAGTTCTTTATGTGTCCATTAGGTCAAGCCTGTGGTGTTCAAATTATCTACATTCTCGTTGCTGTTTTTCTATTGGATCTAATCAAGATAGTTGTGTCAGTCTCCGTGGTGGTTGTTGTTCGGTCAGTGTAGTCTGAGATGTATATGACTACATTCTCTTTCTCTCTTCGTTCGTATTTGCTTAGCATAGCTTTTCTCTCGTGATATTTCAGCTTCTTTCTTGCCTTTTATTTGATTGACCGAGTACTATTTTATTTTCTCTATGTGCTTGCAGGTTGTACTTTCTGTTCTTTTAGCTCTCACATTAAACTTTTTAACCAACCTATTTGACTTATGATTGAAATGAACCACTGTCTACTCTCCTGGGTAGCATCAGGACCTCAGGGAACTGGAATGCCATTCTTCCCACTCCCATTTGCCACGTCGTTGTTGGGTAGAATTTTAAAACTACCTTGTCTTTAAACTTTTCTCACAGTCAGATGGCCATTAATATATTATCTTTTTTCTCCCTACCGTCCATACTGATTTAATTTTACCAAATGCAAACAAATTTATTTGCCCACCCCATTGGTTTGCCCACCATTGGTTCTTGCATCCATTTTTTTTTTCCTGAGTTAAGTTTCGGTCTTAGTAAAGTATAGTACCATTTATGTTTCTTAGTGTGTGGTCTGCTGAGCAGAGTATCAGTATCGCCTGACAGCTAATTAGAAATGCAAGTTTTCAGATCCTACCCAGACCTACTGAATCGGCAGCTCTGGGGCTGGGACACCAGTCTTTGTTTTAAAAGCTCTCCCAGGGATTCCAGTGCCCACTCAGGTTTGAGCGCCTCTGCGCAGCGGCACCACCAGTGAGCGTCGGAGAGTGGTAATGTCTCTTAGTTTTTGACTCAAAAGGTCTCATGTGACCTCTCTGTTGAATATGAAGTTCAGCTGATGATAGAAATCTTGGTTAAGTTGTTTTCCTTCAGTGCTTTGGAGATACTCCTGCATGTCTTCTGGCCTCCATAAATGATGAGAACAGGTTTGCTATCAATCTCATTGTCATTTCTGTGTAGGTAAATTGCTCTTTTTTGCTGGTGATTTTTGAATTTTTATTTGTGTCTTAGATGTTTTACAGTTTCACCATCATCATATATCTATGTGTGGAGTTCTCTTCATCTATTCTGCTTTGGACTCAGGCTTCTTCAGTATGGGGATTGTGTCTTTCCTCTGTTCTGGAAAATTCTCAGCTATTATTTCTTCACATATTGCATTTTTCCCATTCTCTAAGTATCTGTTTCTGTAACTCCTATTGGACATTAGTTCTCTTTCACATTGTCTGCTTTTTCTCTTAACTTTTGTGTTTTCTGTCTCTCTCTCTCTCTCTCTCACTGATGTATTGTGAATTATTACTTAGCTCTTCCAGTTAATTCTTTAAGCTTTTTTATAATCTCTTTATCAGTTCATTGTGTTTATTATTTCAGTGACTAGGTTTAAGTGCTCAAAGTTTTATTTGGTCGTTTAAAATTTGCTTTTGTCTTCATGGTTATTCTGTCCTGTTCTCTTTATCTCTTTATTTTTTGATACTTTCATCTCTTTATAATTTTTAAGATATTTATTTCTTAGCCTCTTTCAGATTATTCTCTTATCTCTGGTCCTAGGAACATTAAATTTCCCAGTACGTCTATAGACTCTCCTAAAAAGCATAGATTATTGCCTAGTTCAGTTTATAATTTGTGTGTGTGTGTGTGTGTGTGTGTGTGGTGCGAGTGTGCGTGCATGCATGCGGGAGAGAGAGAGTGTGAGCAAGCTCATTTTTTTTTTCCTATGAGACTTTTGTAAGTCCTGACCTGTATTTACTGTTAACTTCTTAGCTTAGGTTCATGCACCCCAGTCAGTGTAACTGTGGACCTCATACCCACTTTGGCACAGGCTTGGAGTATGGATTTATTACAGGTCTGTTTCTTTTTGTTTTTCTCCCATTTATGGTCCTGGACAGAAGGTAAGCTTCCTTGCAACTTCCCTCGTCCGGTGGGTAGAGTTTCCTTGTCCCCTTTCCAGATGTTAGGTTTTAAACAACGACTGTTCTTTCTACGTCATGTAGACGGAAGGCCAAGTTCTGTGTCCCCATGGGAGGATTAAAACTCAAGCCCCTATGTCTAGGTCCAGTGCCCACTGACTTCTCTAAATGTGAGTCTTTCTGCTTATCTAGCACCTAGAGTTCTCTTCCCAGTTTTTAAAACTATCAGTTCTAAGTAGGCCTAGCATTTCTACATATTTTTTAGGGAGGGGGACCCTTTTTGTGCAGCTCAGTGTTTAGCATTCCTGTAAGTTAGCATGCTCTCTGTGAATAAATATCACTACTAATAGCATTTAGTAAGTGCTGTTCATGCATGCTGCTGTAATGAACACTATCTCATATTGTATAACACTTTCATTTTTCCAAGAACTTTATAATCAGCTGATTTGAAACTCACAGCCGTCCCCTCAGGAAGGCAGGGCAAATGTTGTTATCTCCAATTTGTCTCCAATTTGTCAGAAGCTCCAGAAAGCTGATTCTGTTGCTGACAGTCCCTGCAAGGGTCACAGTCAGGACTGGAGCCACAGATGCGCTAGTGACACTGATGTCACCATGTCGGGCATGAGCCCTTCTATCCAAGGAGCTCCAGTGTCACCTGGAGGGTGATGATGTGGAAACATTTAGAACCAACTTACACAGTAATGCAGGCTTTCATTCTGTACCCAAAACAGGAACCCAGATTTAATGCAGAGCAAAAGGGCTTTAATCAACAGACATGTTCATTTTTCACATGGACTCATTTTACAAGTTAAACTGTAAGCCAGAAAATGACATTCCAGATTTTCAAGTGAGAACAAATGATTTGATCCAATTTAAAAAAAACATGTAATCTCTTCAGAAGCTGCACTGTTAGGATGTTTGTCCTGGTACATTGTGCAAAACTTTTCAGGAAGAGAATATAAAAACCTGTTCTTACTCTATCATGAGAACTACCTGTAGAGAGAAAAGATAATGAGTACAGGAGGAAGACAGTGACTTTCCAGCTTCCATGCATCATTCTCCAGAAGGAGAAAGGCCTGAAATATCTCAACATTTCCACTCACGCCTCCTCAGCCCCTGCCAGGAGACAGAGCAGGCAAGGGAATGGGTATCACAGGCTGGGGGCCACATGTTGAAATCTGTTCCTTGGGGAATTTGTCATTTAAGACAGTTGAACTTGCATACACAGTGATGACTGTTTAAGCTTTTTTTCCATCGTTTTCGGGAGTGGAGGAACTGTGATGTAACTGTGATGTTTGGAGAACCCTCACGAATACAGGAACAAACAAAAAATAATTGCTGGGAATCACAGACTTTCAGAAATAGAAGAGCCGAGTCACATTTGTTCTTCCAGTCAGATCGTTCCACTTCACAGTGAAGAAACTCCTTAGTAGAGAGGATGTGTTACAAAGCCAGCTGGTGAGAGTCTACCCCAGAGTTGAGGCCTTCTCACACTGGCAGGAGAGAATGGAAGGAAGTCACTTTTTTAGTTCCTATGGGGTCATTTTTTTCCTCATGGCACTAACACAGTTTATTCATTGATTTCTTATTACCTGTTGCTCTCAACAGCGTGTGAGCTCCAGGAAGGAACTGGGAAAGCTACCTTGCTTTATGTACTGTTATTTTTCTAGCACCTAAAATACCTTCCATGGAGTAGGTGCTCGAAAAGTATCAGTTGAATGGATCAGCAAATGAACACCAGAAAGTGAGAAAGAAACTAGAGAGGAAATCTTAGTTTGTGATGGGAGGTAGCGTTGGTAGAGCACAAAGGATGACATCTTTATTGGCTTATGTCAGAACATTGTATTCTTTTTCTTATTTTGGTGATTGCCCAGGTATTAACAAATTTATGCCTTGCCTAGACTAGAATTGCTCTGTGGTTTCATCAGGCTAAACACTGCCTAAAATAAATAGGATAGGAGGTCAAACTTGTCATTCAGTGGAAAATCAAAGAAGACTGGCTTAAAAACTAAGAAAAGACCATAGACAGTATAAATTGTCAGTATAAATGTTCCTAAGCTATATAAATATGATATATTTATTGCTCTTGAATTACAGAGCAAAACACTGACCTGCTCATTTTCTGAAAGAATGGTTGTTTTGTTTCAGGTTAGCTTTTTGTATAAACATGTCTTAAAACTATAAAGGAGGGAAGTTCTTCCTTTCTTCTGTTTCTGGTCAAGATAAGTATGGTGAAAGTGTCAGGTTTGGCGTCTGGAGATAGTAGAGTAAGGATCAGTATATTTTATTAACTTAGGCCAAAATGATACCAGCAGAAGTATTCTCTGCTGAAATTCATACTAGTGGCTAAAGAGCAATGAGTTGTTTTCGAGGCTCTCACTGTTATATCTGTGTATATGCAAAAACCAATCCTTTTTGCTTCGTAAAAATACTATGAGCTTTTTCAATAGCCAAAAATCAGGGCTCTGATTCTAAGATATTATGAGCCACTTTACAACATAACAAATAAAGAGTATTTAAATTACTACATTAAGATTTTACTCCTTTGCCTGAAGAGATATGGCAACTTTTCAATGAGTATAGTTAACTGAATTCCCGAGCCCTCAACTGTGGTACCATCACTCTGCTTCATAGATAAAGCATTTGACATTTCAAGAAATCCTTGCCCAAGACCACAAAATATGAAGGGCCAAACCTCCTGACTCCTAAATGGAGGATTTTTTGAGAATGCCATCTACCTGATTTTATATTCCTTGATAAGAATGTCAGTTCACGTCCCTTTCTGCTCATTGTATTTCCCTACATAGGTGTTTTAAATCATGATTAGACTTTAAAATGCCAGCGTAGGTCATTCTGGGTTGTATGTTAAAAGTATCTAGCCCATAATTCTTACCTAAGCCACAACAAAAAAGAGAAACAGAAACACCCTGGCTCATATTCTGACAAAAGTCACTTGGAAAGCATGTTTCGTTTGTGTAGTGTACCCGAGTAGCAGTGTAGCTGTTTTCAGGGGTGAAAGTGCCATTCAAAGCTGATAGCCCTCATCCGTTCTAGGACTTTCCCCAGTGCTGTGTAGACATTATCTAAGTTTTCCATGGATAATCTGAAAAGTGAGAATTTTCGGTTTATGATTCATGAAATTCTCTTGAATGTAGGCTCAGTATACATAAAATTTCAAGTGTATTGTTTGTTTTATCTATATGTATAAATTTATCTTCCAGGCTGTTCCGTACTCCAGAGAATTTAAGCAGAAATATGACTACTTCAGAAAGAAATTAAAGAAACCTGTAAGTAATCATGCCTTCCAAAAACGCTTTCCTTTAGTCATGTGTAAGTTACCACAGTTACTTCAGTGAGAACAATCTGTTTGTTACTTTTATATGAATACTAAAAATATTACCTTCCTTTCCTCATTCACTTTGATCCTCCTGGTTCTTCAATCTGAATTTTCTTTTTAACAGAAATGGTAAGTGAAGATTAACTCAGTATTACATATCAAATCACCTGAAGGGTAATTTTAATGTAATGCATAAAAAAACAGGAATGATTTTTATGGGTTATAAAATAATTCAGAACCCTAGTCAAACTGGGAAGCCCATTCAATTAGGCACAGTTATCATATTTAATAAACCTGGATCCCAGTTAGAAAAAATGTTCAAATTCTTCCTTGTAAATGCAAAAGCTTAGTTTCAACTACAATATTTATAATATAAAGTTATATTTAATTATAATAATTGGCAGTATTAGGTTTAAATGTAATTTTCTGCTTATAATTATCCCTGGCAGTTTAAAACTGAGAAACTCTAAAAACTTTTATGGGCAGTGTTTTAAATTACAATGTTACATTTTCTAATGACACAGAACCCCCAGATTGTTCAACGTTGCGTCCTCTGTTTTACTTTCCGATTCCACTTTAGCATTTTCTCTTCAGTTTTCTCCATCACTATGGTTACACCTCTAGGGAGAGGAGAGAACCTGCCGCAGCTCAGACCATCTCCAGTGGCCTGAGCTCTGTGCCCATTTCTCCCTGCCTCCTCCCTTCAGCCAGTGCCTCCTGCCCGGGACAGCTTCTCTGGGTAGGGCACAGTCTTTGCTCTCATTTAGGGGTTTTGGTCTCTGTTCCAAAGTCCTGATTCAAGCATTTGTGGATAACTACTATGGAAATGATTCTTTGCCTTCAAAACTCAAATGAATACTGAAAATTCCACAGTGTTTCTTTGTGAGTCACGTCCCCTGGTAATGACAGTGACTTGGTGGTCATCACCCAGTCTCACTCTGTGGCTCTCACATAGCAGTGTGTTCTACCTGGAAACCATCTCTGCAGATTTATTCTTTACAGTTAGACCAACCCTGGACCACTTCTCTGCAGAAGGCAGTTGCCACAACCTTGGTCAAGTGTTTTATTACTTTCTTTTCTTTCTTTTTTTTTTTTTTTTTTTTGGAGACAGAATCTCACTTTGTCACCAGGCTGGAATTCAGTGGCGCGATCTTGGCTCACTGCAACCTCTAACTCCCAGGTTCAAGCGGTTCTCCTGCCTTAGCTTCCCAAGTAGCTGGACTACAGGCGCGCACCATCATGCCCAGCTAATTTTTGTATTTTTAGTAGAGATGGGGTTTCACCATGTTGACCAGGATGGTCTCGATCTCTTGACCTCGTGATCTGCCCTCCTCAGCCTCCCAAACTGCTGGAATTAGAACCGTGAGCCACCACACCTGACCCATTTTGTTTTTTTTTTTGTTTTGTTTTGTTTTGTTTTGTTTTGTTTCATTTTGTTATTTTCATGTCAGCAAACCATGCTTTGGGCTGCTTTCCCCACATTTGGCATAATCAGGTTGCCACTCCCCATGGCAACAAAATGGACTTGAGGCACCAATGGCTTATATTTACCAACTGGAGGCCCTGCCAGAGTTGAGCATGGCCCCAGCCTGGCCAGGTGAGGATTATTATAGGTTTGATTACCTGGGCTAAAGTCTCTTGAGTGAAACAACAGATAGAGTTCACTGTCTTTCAGTTGCCATTAACTGGAGAGTGCCCACAGTTGTTTATTAAAGGGGGCAAGGAGGATTTTCTTCTTGGCAGCAGAGTTTCTGACTCAGCCTGTGCACTGCTAGTGGATAATGCATGTCCCATTGTGACACAGCAAGGCTTTCTGTCTGCGAGGAAAAACCCCTAAAGGAGAGAATCTCAGTTGGACCCACTTGTCACTGCCCGTTTCTTTGAGGACTGCCATCTTTTCTACGCTTTATCGTTTTTATTAGAAAGCAAAGTGTGTATGATTATGTGCTTTCTTTTGTCTTTTGTGTAGGCTGATATTCCCAATAGGTTTGAAATGAAACTTCACAGAAACAACATATTTGAAGAGTCCTATCGGAGAATTATGTCTGTGAAAAGACCAGATGTCCTCAAAGCTAGACTATGGATTGAGTTTGAATCAGAGAAAGGTCTTGACTACGGGGGTGTGGCTAGAGAATGGTTCTTCTTACTGTCCAAAGAGATGTTCAACCCCTACTACGGCCTCTTTGAGTACTCTGCAACGTAAGTATATGGCCTTGTACACCCAGAGTGTATCCCCGACTGAGACAGTTGTATGAATTTAAACAGAGTGAAAGAATAAGCAGCTCATGAGTTTGAGATGCATCAACTCTGCTGAGTTTATTCTCTCCTCACCCTATGTCCCCTTGCAAGTCTAGAACAGGTTCTGACTCTGCCTGGTGAAATAACATACTCTGTGAACATCTAACATTGATTTTTGTCTTGTCTGTTGGGTTCATGGAGTTGAAAATATGGATAATTATGGTAAGGAAAGGAGGCGATTTTCATTTGTAGTGTTCAGGAGAACTTGTCAGCATAGAATCAAAAAAAAAGGGGAGGTATTTCTTTAACAAGAGTGGTTTCCAGGGTCTCTGCGTAAAGGCAAATTGTAAGGACTTTGAGGATATAGGACCATGCCCTGCTCCTGTAAGGAAAGAACCAGGTTTCCCCTTGAGTTAGGATTTCATCATTGCCAGGCTTGGAAACTGAAGCAGATTAAATTGCTTTCTGAGCAGTCAGACGTCAGCTACTTCTAGGTCACCCATTCCTCCTTCAGACTCTGAATGCTCCAAGGCTTAGGCTGAATCTAGGCCCCCAGTACAATAGTCACAGACCTTGCTGAAGGGCATTTATCGTCACTCCAGCCCTGGGCTCTAATGGGACGTGGGTTTCCCCACATCTCCCACCTGGTACCGGTCTCCTGGGGCCTCATTTGGAAGGCAGCCTTAGTACATCCTTCTCGGTTGCTCTAGCCAAGAATCGCCCAATTGGCTTGTTGTTATTGTCACTGAGTCCCATGAGAAGGCTCACTATGTACAACTTATCCAACTATTGAAGATGGAGGGCAGGGTAGGGAGAAACAAGATCTCTACCTCTCCTCCACATTTTCAAGGATACCCCCCAAAGGAATCTGTGGTCACATTTTAAAATCCACTGATCCTCATGATTATGAACCAAGCAAGGTCATTTGGACAGATCTAAACGTTTGCATGGTTGAGAGAGCCATATCCTGTTTCCAACCCCCTTGAGGCCTTTTCAGAGCAGAGTAGTGATCAGAAGACAGACCAAGGGTTGGGTCCATAGCAAAAATCTTATGCTCAAACCAAAAGCCTCTGGAAGGAATTAACCTTCCCTTATCACAGAGACAAGCTAAAGTACTCACATCATCGGGAATCCTGCACAGCCTCTTTATTATGTGGAGTTTCTTATCTCCCCAAGATATTTGGCTGAACCATATGAAATAGACACTTTTGTAGGTCAGAAACATTCAGACATCAGCAGTGTCATATGGTTTAATTGACCTCATAGTGCACATGCATCAGCCTCCAAGGTGGGTCATGGTTGAGCGTGTGCTAAGTCATGTCCTCTAGCCTGCACCTTTCCACACTAGGCACAGAATGCTCTCAAGGACACTGTAAAAGTTGAGTGACAGGTGGCAAAGAAATACATAAAATCTTGCATTTGAAAGTATGATTGGCCTTTTCCTCTCCTTCTCCTCAAAAGGGACAACTACACCCTTCAGATCAACCCTAATTCCGGCCTTTGTAATGAAGACCATTTGTCTTACTTCACTTTCATTGGAAGAGTTGCTGGCCTGGCAGTATTTCATGGGAAGCTCTTAGATGGTAAGTCTTGAAGTAATAAAAATAGCTCAGTGCTGCTGGTGGTTCCCTAGGAGGTGTCTTACCTTTCGCATCATGGGTTTTTAAGCGAAAGCTTCACTGGTTACTCATAAAGTATTTTTGTATTTTGCCCATAATGGATGAGCTTTTCTCTGGTAGCTTATTTTGGGCACCGAAGACATAGTGTCTACACACAGTTAAAAACAAAAGTTTTTTTAACGTCAGTGTAAAGCACAGAACATTATGTATTTATACATTTGTATGTTTTCTGGAATAACTTCAGTGAAAGCAAGATTTGATAACAGATGGGAAAAAACTAATTGAAAAGTTAATTAAAATGATCTCATCCATCCAATATTCTGTGATTACTGCATTTGTCCCCAAATTATTTTTTTTAATTTGAAGGGACTAAATAATTTCAAAATAATGTTACCACTCAGCTAAGACGTTAACACTGAAACAACACAAAATAATTTCATTCTTATTTAGCACATATAAATCATGGAAGGATTTCAAGGTACCTTAAAGAAGTCAAACCCTCTATACGTTTATAGCAGAGACTTCTAAAAGATTTGGTCATTTCAAAAGTAGTGTCCTTAAGAAAACACTACAGAAATCATGAGTGAGGAAAAAGCATTAGAAATATTTTTTAAGAGCTTGGAGGTAGAGTGGTTGAGGGTGGGAAGAGAGAGAGGAGGATTTGAGATCGACGTTGCAATAACTTACAAGAAAGGCATCTCCAAGGGAACTGTGTTCATTGCATTTATGGAGCCTTAGCTATTCTAATAAATACTTGGTATACACTCTGTACTTTTCCCATGAGTATGTTTTTACTGTTAATTGGTAGCTGATATTGATGCTCTGATTTTAATACTTTATTTGGTGGGAGGGAGGCAGTAAATACTCTTTTTCCTCTAGAAGAAAACTAAACCACACCCTCTTATGTGTAGTGTGAATATATTTTAATTTCCAGCTTTGGAGTCATGCCATCAATTATTTCAACCTGCTCAAATTCACTCCAACTTTCTCAGAATGTCGGTTTAGTCACAGTATGCAAGTGAGAAGATGCCACTAGTTGCTACAGCGTCTTTAATACCCTCTATTACAGGAGATAATAGCATAAGATAAGATCCTGACCTCAGTCAGCTTATATTTTAGTGGGGGGAAAAGAGATGAGAACAAAACCAGAAGAATCATAGTGATAGTGTCCGAGCAGAAGGGAACGCATTGAGTCCTCAGAAGAGAAAACGACTTGGCTGGAGGCTCAGGGAATCTTTCCCAGGATAAGCTACCTCGGAGGTGGGGTAGCATTTGAGCATTCAGAGGCTGGGGTCATTTCAGATGAGTAAGGACCAGCTCAGAGTCAAGGCTCTGTGGAAGGAGATGGATGGAAGCTAGAATCACTCAGGATCTCTAGGAGCCAGCTAAAGTGACCCCCACAAGAGTGATCATGATATAAACCTGGAATTGCACATTTAAGAGTCAGAGTGCACACAGTTGGGCCTAGTCAGCAGTGTCTTCAAGTTTCCCACAGATGGGAATGTCTCTGTCGGCAGGGCTCGTTCTGCACATCTCTCCACTGCTCCCCGTGGTCAGCTTCATGCTTTGACTTCCCCAGACGCTGGAGTCTGTTGGGGTCTGTAGCCCTAGGGCCATGCTGAGCCAGGGAGAGTTGGCCTGTGCTGCAAAGGGTTGGTGCCTGGTATGGGGGTGAAGGGCTGGAAGCAGGAGCCTGAGGTCCCAGATCTGGTGGGGTCCGGGCCCCATGTGAGGAGGTGTGTGATGCCTTTGGATCAGGTGAAATGGAGGCCCCTGCAGAGCGCCTGCATAGTGGGAGGTCGACCTCACTGCTGTGGCCTCCTTGAAGCTTCTGCCATCCTTCCCCAGAGGTTGCACAGGCCCTCTCCATAGCCTCCCGCATTTCCAGCCTGTCCCCTTAATGTACTTTCTCCCCATCGCTGCCCAACCAATGATAACAAAAGGCAGATGAAATTTCACCTGGCCTTTCATTGACTCCCCGCTGCCCTCAGAGCACCCCAACTCTCTAGCACCCCATGTGGGCTCTGCACCACCGACACCTTCTCTGGCCTATCCACCCACCCTGGCAAACTGCTTGCAAGTCCCCAGGCTTGTTCCTCTGCTTAGTACGCCCTTTCTCCCCAGTTCCTTTGCCTGATTTGCACTGCAGACTGCTTGACCTGGAAGCTCATCTGTCGCCTCCCAGAGGCCTTTCTGGCCCCGCTCTGCTGCGCCGTCTTTCTTAGCACGGCTGCCATCATGCCTGTCTCCCCCGACCTCACCATCTCGCATGTGCCATACCGCAGAAGGCCCTTGGTTTCTCCATCCTGGTTTCTCATTTACATTGAAAGCAGGTTCATCTTTTCTTTCACATTCTGATACATAGTATCAAAGATCTGAAACTAAACCCGCATTTACCGTATTTTACCACATTATGATATGTAGTATCAAAGTATTTATCACATTCTGATACATAGTATCAAAGGCCTGAAACTAAACCCAGCATTTACTGTATTTTAGGTTTCTTCATTAGACCATTTTACAAGATGATGTTGGGAAAGCAGATAACCCTGAATGACATGGAATCTGTGGTGAGTACATGCAGGTCACACACTGGCCATCACTGGGCACTTAGGCTTTATGGGAAGGTACTGGAGAGCCACGTTTGTAGTCTCAGCCACGTTTCTGGGTGTTTCATTCCATGTGAACAACAGGAGACATTTAATTGCTTGAAAAGTTCATTAATCCACCTAATTCTTGTAATAAGGAAATCATTGTTCACATTTCCTGGGACCATTTACCTAGGGTGGATACATCCAAATCCCAGTTGCCTGTGCTTACTAAATCCAAGAGACAGCTGAAGATCTATCATAGCCTGTGTTTTCTATAAAAACTGTTACTACTAAGGCCGTTAATCGCAGCCTATAATCGCAGCAGTTTGGGAGGCTGAGGCGGGCGGATCACAAGATCAGGAGTTCAAGACCATCCTGGCCAACATGGTGAAACCCCATCTCTACTAAAAATACAAAAATTAGCCAGGCTTGGCGCCGTGCACCTGTAGTCCCATTTGCAGTGAGCCAAAATTGCGCCATTGCACTCCAGAATGGCAACAGAGCGAGACTTTGTCTCAAAAAAAAAAAAAAAAAAAAACTGCTACTACTGAATGTTGAGAGCTTCATCAGCCATCCCTCTATTTTCTGACCTCATAAAAATAGCAAAGGCAAAGGTCAAAAGAGTAGAAGAATATCACACAGACATCCTAGACATAGATGAACAATGCTACAACTTAGTCAAGTGAACACTTGAGACGTTCTCCAAGTAGTGATTTGGGTTTTCATGTTGCATTTAACATTAATTTTACCTAGACAGACCATTTTAGCGTTGGAAGGATTTTCTATAAAACAAAAATTGATGTTCTTTTTCACTTTCCTTTTTTTTAACTTTCCTTTTTTTACTTTTGCTTCTGTTTTTCTTTTAATATACCTATACTCCACATCTACGTCCAGAGGGTATGGGCATGCCCGCATGCCAGCACACACACAGGGCCACTGACTGGGAAGTGGGTTTGTCCATTTGGGGTTTTCGCAGCTCATTTGTGTTTGCTCACTTGAGTTAAGAAGCCCCTGCATGACTTCACCCACCTGTGGTACCAACTATATCTTGGGCACGATTGGATAGATGAGCTGTGTCCTCGGCCCTGACCAGCGCTGACTCAGTATTTCTGGCCCTCCTTATTGTATGAAAGGAGAGGAAGAGGCCATCAGTGCCCTTGAACCCGCGGCTGGTTTGTCAGTCATGGTGGGTCAGGATTCACATCATGATTCCAGTCTCCACTTTCACCTTGTATTTGTGCTTTCTGCTTTCATCACTGTATGATGAAGATGCTAGGAGCATAGGAATTTCTCTTAATTTTATACCACATGCTGACAGTTAGTGCTTAAAATACAGTGTGTGTATTATTTTTCTCCTCTTCCAAGCCCGTCGTGTTTCCAGCAGGAGAGACCATGGTGGAACCAGGAACTGTGACTGTGACTGCTGCTCTGGATTCTGAAACCAGAGCGGCCATCCTTTTTGCTGACATTAACTTGCAGAGTGATCAAAGCACAGGAAAGGGCATAACTTAAAACTATTGGTATTTACTTAGATGGAACATTATTTTACTTATTTAATTTTTTTGGAGACAGGATCTTATTCTGTTTGCCGGGCTGGAGTGCAATGGCACAACCATAGTTCACTGCAGCCTCCATCTCCTGGCTTAAGTGATCCTCCTGGCTCAGCCTCTCAAGTAGCTAGGGCCATAGGCACACACCACGATGCCTAGCTGATTTTTAATTTGTTTTATAGAGATGGGGTCTTGCTGTGCTGCCTAGGCTGGTCTTCAACTCCAAGCCTCAAGCTCTCCTCCTGCCTTAGCCATGGCATGAGCCACCATGCCCAACCTAGAACATTTTTTGCCCTTCCTAATTTCCTCAGATATTTTCACTCTATTTTAAAACTTCATTTTTTATAGAGACAGGGTCTCACCATGTTGCCTAGGCTGGTCTCTAATTCCTGGGCTCAAATGATCCTCCCACTTTGGCCTCCTAAAGTGCTGGAATTACAGCCATGACATTTTCACTCTAAAAGGATAGAAAATATACTGACCAGGCTGGCCAACATGGGGAAACCCCGTCTCTACTAAAAATACCAAAATTAGCCAGGCTTGGCCCATATTCTTAGCTACTCAGGAGGCTGAGGCAAGAAAATCACTTGGAGGAGGAGGTTACAGTGAGCCAAGATCACACCATTACACTCCAGCCTGAGTCACAAAAAGGAAACTCCATCTCAAAAAAAAAAAAAAAAAAAAAGAGAAAGAAAGTATACTGATCTCTGTATGTTAAATTTTGTGGACCAGTATGACAGGCAGCTTCATCCACATCCAGAGTAGGTCCCTTCCACTGTGTATTACTAAGGACAGGATTTAACTGCAACCCCAGTACAACCAAAGCAGTTTGTTTGTTTATATTTTAAATTAAAGAAGATTTGTGTTGGGTGGAGCAGAAAACATTGCATTAGTAACGTGATTCTTGAGCATTCTGCACAGAAGTGCATTAGAACCTAATTATTTAAAGAAGTCAAATGAGCTTGTATTTTGGAGAAAAAGATGCTGAATTTTCCTTCCTGTGTCATTTCTGTAGGATAGTGAATATTACAACTCTTTGAAATGGATCCTGGAGAATGATCCTACTGAGCTGGACCTCATGTTCTGTATAGATGAAGAAAACTTTGGACAGGTACGTGTGGGTAACCCTGCGAATGCTTCTTTAGCTTTCGAGGGGCATTTTCTTCTTGACAGGCTATAACACAACTTTGCTGGACAATTAGAAACAGCCAGCAGGAGCTGTAGGTACTAATTATCACCCCATTGTAGCAGTACCTTCTTGTCAGGCTGGGAAGCCACACTCCAATTACAACCATTTCTCTCTTCCAGCAAAGTGACAGAAACTCCAAGAGGCCTTGAGGGCATGAACTAGCACCTCTTCTAATCCAAAGCAAATGTGAATGTTTCATTTGTGCCTTGGCTTTAGAATTTAGGCACTTTAAAAAATAGTGTGATTGTTGGCTTAGCATTGTAAATACATGACCAGGAGTGGGTAATGTTGGAGGGGACTTGGTTTTTCCTCTGTTTTATGGTCCTATTGTCATGGAGACATTTGTCTTGTGGGGCTCAGCATAGCAAGCTCAGGTTTTTCTGCCATTCCTTCTGCTTTGCCCCCACGCTGTTATTCAGGCTGGATTAATCCTCAAAGTCAATTTCAGACTGGTCAGCAGCGATTTGGTTGGACCACTGAAAGTGGATTTCAAAGATAAAGTGGCCTGCCTGGAAATCTCATCATCGTAGGAATCTATAAGATGTGTTTGTCTCAAATCTGAAGCCTTTGCTTCATGTGCCACCCAGGCTTGGGAGGTGTTCTCAAGATATTCTCTGACCCTGGTATCTGTCATTCCACAGAAGCCTAGAGATATTTCCCACCTTTCAGACTGAATCTCCATGGCTGTGAAATGAATTAGACCATAGAACTCATTGTAAGGGTTACCATCTGAAAAAAATGAAATAGACTTGTTCTTTATTGCTAGATCTCAAAGATTGCTAGAGAATCTTTGAAAGAAGCTGATGCCACTAGATATAAAGGATTTAATGACAACTGAGAGTAAAAATTTTTGAATAAGAAAATAATCACATAAATATCAGAATCACTTGTTAGTCCCATGTCGTGTGGTTGAGCCAGGAACCTTCAGTCACTAGTGCAAGTCCTGAAGGCAGGTGGCACTTGGAGAGTCCATAGTGCCCTTCATTTGGCTGGGGGAGGCTCAGAGAAGCACTTCATGCACCACAGGCAAGAGACCTTGTGGCTTGATGTAAATGATCGAGTCCATTACAGACCTTTTGTGCCCCCTCCACCCTGCCCCTCCCTTTTTTCCTCCCTCTGTGTTGTGCGTTATGCCTAAGAATCCTCACAGACAAGCGGACACTGTTCTTGTGATGGGACAGGTAGGAATCTTTTTGGCTGCTGCCCCTCCAGCTCTCCAATGGCCTTCCCAGGACCCAGAGCACTGTGTATCTCCAGCCCTGTCTGCTTCCTTTCTCTGCTGCCTTTGACACCAATGGCTCACTGCCCCAGAGGTGCCTGCAAGGCACAGTGCCTTTCCCCCGGGCTCTCACCCCTCCCCGCTGGTCTCCAGTCCCCTGGAAGCACATGCTCCTCTGCTGGCCCTGTGGACGCAGGTGTCACCCTGCCAGCTGTCCTCCACCTGCCGCTTTTCTGTCTCCCCCATGCTATCTGGATGTCCTCATCCTGCCCATGGCTCCGGCTGCATCTGTCTTCGCTCACCACCAGCCTCTTATTTCAGGCCCACGTCTACCTTTCAGCCTCCAGGCTTCCCAGGTTTGACTGCCCCCTGAACTGCTTCTCCTGAAAGGCTCACGGGTCCTGGTGCCAAAGCCACTTCTTCCTCCCCAGCCCCCACATCGGTTATGGTCTCATCAGTGCCACCACCCTCCCTTCCCACCTGACACTTGGGCATCACTTCAGAATCTCCCTGTCTCCTCATGCAGTCTCCTGTGCCCAGGCTTGCTGTGTGCCATGACTCCCCGTCCTTGGCATGTCCCTGTCTCTGCAGTCCCCTGGCCTGTGCCCCGATCACTTCTTGACTGTGCTGCCCTCACAGCCTCCTGCTGGCCACCCTCTTTCCTGTTTTGCTGCTGTCTACCCTGTTTTCCAGTACTCCCCAGCTGTGCGCCCCTTATGGAATATTTCTGAAATGCAGCCCTGAAAATGTCATTCTACTTGGCCATCTCATGACCTTCAGCATAAATGAAAACTTTAGCATGGTGTTATGACCCCTCATGATCCAGACCTGCCTACCTCTGGCATGACTCTTCAACACCTCCTTCCTGTCACCCTCTCAACAAACCATGTGGCTTTAACAGTGTCCCCAGAGACACCTTGGTGCCACGTTGCTGCCTCTATAGTGCCCAGTCTGTACTGACGCATTCTCGTTCTCTCTCCCATCACCTCTTTCCCTGCCATCCTCGAGGTACTGGCTGACTTGCTATGCTCTGTAAGCCCTCTGAGGTCTTCTGGGTCTCTCCAGTGCTCAGCATGTAGTTGATGCCTACTATGTGCTTATTGAGCAAATGAATGAGGAGTGCTAACCTGGCTTATTAAAAATGTTGCTAAGGTTGTAAGTAATAGGATCCTAAGTATGAGAAAACAAGATCAGTTGAATCATAGTGGCTTTTTTTAAAAAAAATAGCTGGACCTATGGAAGGTCTTAAACTGCCAATTTCCAAACAGACATGGTTCGTCACCCTGGAAGTAACTTCCTTTCATTTTTAACATATGAAGGAAGGAATGGAAGTCAAGAACCAAGGAAGACTTAAAATCAGTCTTGTGTGTCAAATGCATTAAAAAAGGCTTTTTGTGGATCCACTCATAGAAAACTGTATGGCCAAATTAACCCAATTCAGAAAACTATTAGCAATGCTACAGTCAGAAGCAAACAATCTGGGAAACCTTCCTAAATGTAACTGTTTCCGCCTCATAAATGAAAATTAAACAGAGGATGTTGGGATTTTTAAGCAGGCTTCTAATAAAGATTCTGATGGTTGTTTAGGCCAGATCTTCATTAAAAACAGTTCTCAGGCTGGGCATGGTGACTCACACCTGTAATCCCAGCACTTTGGGAGACCAAGGCAGGCAGATCACGAGGTCAAATGATGGAGACCATCCTGGCCAACATGGTGAAACCCCGTCCCTACTAAAAATACAAAACTTAGCTGGGTATGGTGGCACACGCCTGTAGTCCCAGCTGAGGCAGGACAGTTGTTTGAACCCTGGAGGCAAAGGTTGCGATGAGCAAAGATCGCACCACTGCACTCCAGCCTGGTGACAGAGCAAGACTCCATCTCAAAAAAAAAAGTTCTCAGACCGCCTCATTTAATGTGAATTCTGACTTTTGGGTAGGATCAGGTAGAGTAATACAGTCATCAAAACAGACCCACTGGATGAGTAAGATAAGAATTGGGCGCCCACTTTGTTAAATTAACTGCCTTTCCTTTTTAAGAGAGCTAGCCTGATTAATGGGGAACTGATATGTTTATTTTGCACTCTGGGAGGGAATTTAGAGTGAGTTAAGCAGCCGTGTATGGATCTCATGTCCTGTATCCAGTCCATCAGCAAGCCTTGTTGACATACCTCCCAAACCTTCCTCACTTCTATGCATTCTCCCGATCTCTAGCTCACACCCAAGTCTGAGCTCCTGTCTTCCCCGCTAGACTCCTGACTGGTCTCTGTACATCCAATTTGGCTTCTTGTAATAGCACAGTGGTGTTTTTAGAATGTAAAAATGAGTATGTCGTTTCCCTGCCAGAAACTTTCAGGGGTTTCCCTCTGCCCTCGAGATAAAGACCCAAACCTTACTTTGTCCCACAAGGTCCTGTGTGGCCTGGCACTGCCTGCTCCTCCCCAAGACTCGTGAATCACAGGCCCTGCTAGTCTTGTGGAACACAAGCTCCTTCCTGCCTCAGGCCCTCTGCTTTCTCTTCCCTCTGTTGGTGGCACACGCCCTCCCACTCTCAGTTCAGATGTCCCTTCATTGGGGAAGCCAGCCCTTGACCCAGACCCTCTGTATCGTCCATGCCTGCCCCATGGCATATACCACAGAGACTTTGCATTTGTTTGTCTGAGTATGCTTGTCAGTACGTCGGCAGCAGCATCTGTTTCTCCCCTGCAGCGTCCTCCTGGTGATGGCAGCCGCATGCCTGCCCTGTGCTCACTCGATGTTGTGTACTTCCCACCAGTACATTGCCTGGTGCATGGTGGGTACCTGAAGTGTAATTGTTGATGTGGAAATCCAGGCATTGGCGTGATGCCCATCCAGGCCTCTCGCCTCGTTGGCCCTCTGCAAAGCGGTTGACTGACCCAGAAGGAAGCCCATTCCTCCCCATTGCCAAACAGTCAAGTCGCTTTCTCAGTGGGGTAAAGCGAGTGCAGTTGCCACAGGGTGAAAGAGACATGCAGTCAGGCTTCCGTGGTGTTTCAAGCTTCTTTGGTATACATTTCACAGTTAGAAATATCAGCCCATGAAGTTTGGTAGCTGTTGCTTCATGTAATGAAACTGCAGCTGTTGCCATTATTTTGCAATTTGTTTTCTTTCTGATCGGTAGGAATCTGGAGCTGCTGGTTTCTAGGGCCTAATATGAAAGTTTCCAATGAAGAAATGTCAGTATTTGAACTATGATCCTGTGCCAAGCAGGAAGAATAAACCATACCCCCATTCACTGCTGTGCTCACACACCCGCTCCCACCAGGAGGAGGGGCCCTTTTAGGACTGTAACGTGTAAAAATTCTTTATTGCAAGTTCATCAGAGCAACGACTGATTTGATTGTTTTTTTGGTTTGTTTGTTTTCTGAGACAGTCTTGCTCTGTCGCCCAGGCTGGAGTGCAATGGCACGATCTCAGCTCACTGCAACCTCTGCCTCCCCAGTTCAAGCGATTCTCGTGCCTCAGCCTCCTGAGTAGCTTTGTTTTACAGGCACATGCCACCGTGCCTGGCTAATTTTTATATTTTTAATACAGACAGGGTTTCACCATGTCTGTAGGCCAGGCTGGTCTCAAACTCCTGACCTCAGGAGTTGTTGGCCAGGCTGGTCTCAAACTCCTGACCTCAAGTGATCTGCCCGCCTTGGCCACCCGAAGTGCTGGGCTTACAGGTGTGAGCCACTGCGCCTGGCCTGATTTGGTTGTTTTGAAGAGGTGGTAGAGTTTTTGAGAGGCTGTGCAGTAGTAGAGGGGAGGAGAGCATGGGCAGCAGCCATATAGGAAGGTTCTTTAGGATCAGGTCTGGGTTAGCTTGAGCCAGTCTCCATGGGAACAATCACCCGAAGGAGACAAAAATGAATTCTTGGAGGAGGAGATCATCTCAGACGTTAAAGTGATTTGTGGCCCTCCCAAAAGCCACAGCACATACCACTGGTGTACTGTGAATCTCTCTGTTAAGACTTCACAGAGAGAGGTGGGCCATTGGCAGAAAGACTCTAAAAAGGCTCCTTAGAGGGTGATAATGAATTAAAAGGTTGGGAAACACTTGAGGGAAGGCAGTGGGTGAAAAGGCAGAAAGTCAATGTGAGGGAGAAAGGTGAGGGCAGACCACATCCTGGCCGGAGCCAGAAGGAGCCAGACCAAGAGCCCAGAGCTGGAGGTGGCTCCCAGAGGGCAGAGGCCCCGATCCCTCCAAGCCAGTCAGGGACACAGAGGGTTGGCACCTAGGGGGACGACAAGTCAGAAGGCTGGCATGGACTCGCTGCCTCCATGCTATCAGTAGTTGCACTGATGTCTGCTAAAGAGGCTGGCTAGGTGGGGTGATGGCGGGTGCAGGGCACTGACTTCCCCCAAGGCCATGCCTGCAGGATTGTGAGCACCATCAGTGGGTATTTGCCCAGCAGTGCTCGGTGTCCAAGAATGGAGTCTGCCAAGTGGACAAGCCTTGCTCCACCCGAGTCCAGTATGTTCCATATGATCCAAGATGTTTCTCCGTCGCCTCCCAGACAGTGCACAACATCTGTGGAGAGTCAGGGAGACATGTGGGAATTGAGTTGTTAACTGGCCAAGGCGGGGAGTCCCCCAGAGGTTCTTCTGATCTCTGTAAGGAAGAGAGCCAAGTTTCTGCAGGGCCAGGAGATGTAAAGAAAGAGGAATTTTCTGCTGCAGTTTTTCCCCATAAGCGCTTGCTGAGCACCTGCTGTGGCTGGGCTCTGCGTTCCTTGTGTGGGGTCCTCCAGGAGTCCAGGCTTAGGAGGCGGATGCCCCAGAAAGCCCAGGGAAGGGAGGACTGTGCATTTCGTGGCTGAAGGTGGCAAGAATCCGCACCACAGAGGAGCCACTGCAGACTGCTTGCCAGGGAGCAGGGCCCCTGGGTGCCAGCACCAGCTCGATCTGCGGTTCGCTGTTTCTCCTTGGTCACCTTTCAGGGTCTCTGCCTCCTCTGGGATGCTGGCCACTCTCATGCAGGGCCAGGGCACTGCCACAGTACCTGTAGGAGATGCGTGCAGTGGAGAGTGGCCCCAGTACGATGCTGCCTCAACTTCTCCTGCTTAGGGCTGACAGCTCCATGTCACGGTGCCACCCGGCGCTCCGTACTGAAGACATACAGTCCCTCCTCTCCTTTGGTGGCAACAGCTGATGTTAAGAAGGCACAAATTTGGGGGAAAGGAGAACACAGCCTGGATTAGAGCAATGGACAGGCAGGAATGGAGGCCTGTGGGGAATCTGTGTGCCTGGAGGTTAGAGTCAGATAGCCTGGGCATGGTCCCTGCTTCTCCAACCCCCGTGGAGCCTCGTGCCCAACCAGCAAGGACTCAGGGGCAGCAGCTAGTGGCAGTAAGGCAGTGTGGCGGGCTGGACACCACACCTGCACCACAGGAGGCGGTCTCACCATCAGCCCCCAACAGCAGTCTTGGACGTGGAATTTGAAGAGTGATCATTGCTTCTCATGAAAGTGTCGCCTGTAACGAACCCAAGAGGGATGCATTTCTGTACCACTGAGGGCTTGAGCCTGGAAGTACCAGGATCTGGGGGCTTGACCCCTAACCCAGTGGCTTCGGGAGCAGAACTGCAAACCCCCCTCCTCTTGTGCCCGTCCTGGGGTCCTCCCCTCACTCCCCCACAGAGAAACCCAGGGTCAAAATCAACCATGAGACTGGACGGCTGCCCACAGGATGATTTACTGCTGTGACCTCGTTATTTAGCATGGGTAGTATGCACCCATTTTTCTTTTTTTTCAAAAATTATTAGTTTATCTGATTATAAAATATTAACCTTCATAATAAAACTAAAGCCAGTTTAATAAAAATATGTAAAATAAATAAATGTCACTTATTCCCAGTATCTCAGGAAAACTCAAGATTAAAATTTTTAGATATATCTTCCAGAATTATTCTCTGTAAGCACAAACACAAGATTTTTTTTTTTACAGAAGTAGAATTGTACTCTGCATACCATTTTCAAATTAATATATCACACATAACCTTTTCATGTCAGTAAAATCAGTCTATAAGATTCTAATGACTATGCTGAATTTTATTTTGTAGACGTGCCATATATTTTTAACCACACCCCCTGTTGGTAGACGTTTAGGCTATTTCAGTATTTGCTATATAAACATATAATTCTGTATAACCCTGGAATACTCACATATATATATGTGAGTATTATATATATATAAAATGTGAGTATTCTATATATAGGAAAAAATAAATGTATAATCTGGAATATACATTTTCTGTACTTGACTAATGTTTTTCCCTTGGTATAAACTCCAAAAGATAAATTACTGCGGGAAGGGCTATGTACTTTTAAAATTATGATGCCTGTTGCCAAATTCTAGTATCTTTGGAAAAAGAGTGAACCAATTAGACTTCCTGTCACAGTGAAAGAGAGAACCAGTTCTCTGCACTTGACGACACTGACTTATTTTCTCTTTTGTCCCTGGGTGCTACTTTTTGAAGGAAGCAGAGTGTTTTCCTCCTTAGCCCTCCCCTCCCCACCTTGTCTGTGGCAGACCCGCTCATTCAGTAGCTCTCTGGAAATTACAACTTTCAGGCAACACCAAGGAAGGCTCTCTGATCAAAGAAAGGGGGATGGATGAGTGCTGGAAGGAGGGTATTACAGGGATTGTGGATACTTATCTACTTCACCTCCTTCCATTTCCCTGTTGTGGGGGAAAGGGTGGGAGGAAAGATTTGGCCTTAGTGTAGCCGAGCTATACCAAAAGCCTTCTCAATACCAACACCTGAGCTGGGATTTGTTAACTTGTCATTAATGTGGATCTGATAAGAAAACTCTTACTAAAGGAACAAGGCAGTCTGGGTTGGCATAAAAAGGGGGAGCGGGGGGGAAGCAACCAGGGTTTATTAACAAATAGAGCAAAAGATACGAATGAGCAGTCCACCAACCTCTGAAAACCAGCCACGAACTGGCAGTGTTTCACTGTAGAAATGTCCCCACCCCACCTTCAAGTGGAAACTTTCACATCCTCCATCCCTGACACAGCCTGTACGGGGCAGGGGCAGGTGACCCCTGGGAGAAAATGGGATGCGCTGGGACGGCAGCTGGCAAGGGAAATGGAGAGGTGAAGGATGTCAGCAAAACCAGAAACAGCAACAGAATTAAAAGTCACACTGGGCACAGTGAAGAGTTGAATTGACTTTGCAGAAATGGAAAGCATGGTGGAAAAATGAGATTCCTTCCTGAATAAAGAGAGAAAGAGAATGTACTGGGACTGGATGGATGATGAATGTGTTTTATGTTGAAAAGCCATCTCAGTGTGAATGGGAACAAGAGCTAGTGCATAGAGAAACTGCATGAGAGACACAGATGCAAGTGCTCGGGTCGGAGAGCTCAGGATCTCCTGGGCGCAGGTGCAGGACCAGGGAACCCCTGGAGGCAGCCCTGCCGGAGCACAGAGTTCGTCATAACATGGACCCTCTATCCCTCTTGGGGACCATGCTAACACTTACTCTGGAAAACCCTCTTCTCTCAGCTTGGTTTACTCTGTAATGTGACCAGCAGGCAGAGGGAACCCCATGAAAATAATGATGTGCCTTGCTTTCAGCAGGAGCGTTGTTGGTGGTACATTTTGCTACCTTTTTTTCCCCAAAATGTCTACAATGAGAAAAAACATTTTATTTTAAAATAGGCCTCTCTCCCTTCCCTCACGCTGGTTACTGCTATATATGGTATCATGGTCAGCTGGGTCTGGGTCAGGGCACAGGAGAAAGTGCTGCCCTGATTGCAGCTGCTTTATTCATGGTCATAGGTGGCACTAAGGAAGGAAGCTTCAGGAAGATGAGCAAGGAGAAGGTGTCCGATGCAAATAAAGTCTTCAAAAACCAGATAAATCTGTCTCTTCAGCCTGGATCCTTAAGCTTCTTTCTTGTCTTTAAGTTTCTATTTGCATTTTTTAAAGAAATACCATGCATCCTTTTTTATGACTATAAAATGTAATTTTCAGACACAGAATGCATTAGAATTTGAATCTCTGGAGTCTTATTGGGTGTACCCTGTTCTCTATTAAGCATAATTAGTTTCCTAATGAATAGCAGATGAAAAACTGTTGCTCTTCATTATTGCTAATATATGAAGAATAATTAAAAGTCATAAATAACCATAAAATAGTTTGCCTTTAATGATAGCTTCTTTAACTGTGTAACATTTTAGCAATTTAAAAGCCTCATTGGACGTTCTCTTGTGCACAGAGCCCATTTGCCGAGAAATATTTCTGAATACATGTTGTCTTCCTTTTATAGTGAGACATTGTTACTCAATAATAATGTGCAGGATAACTTCACAATGGTAATCGTTGTTTTATCTTTGTAATTACAGACATACCAAGTGGATTTGAAGCCCAATGGGTCAGAAATAATGGTCACAAATGAAAACAAACGGGAATATATTGAGTACGTATACACATATTTACAGTCTTGTCTTTGAATAAATTGAACGGCATGTTTGGTTACTGTCCCTTGCTGAAACAGCTCACGCATTTATTATGGGCATGAGTTTATTGGTCAGTTTTCAACAATATGAGTTGTTTTTTGGCTTGGGCTAATGGGAAGTTGAATGTGGGATGGGAAGTCTGACTAACATCATGACTCCAGTGAGCTGCGCTATAAAGGAGCAGTGGAGGAAGAAAATCTCTATATTAGTGAGTAATACAGCAAATACTCTTTTGGAATATGTGGATATCAACTAAGATTTAGAATTGCAACAGTGGACCACAGTGTCAGTGACTAGTGGGGCAAAATTAGGAATCAACAAAGATAAAATATTTTGTCTTGCTCCCAACTTCATTTGCATAATAGAAATGTATAAAAACAGTTAAAATGGATAGGAAGAATTCAGCACGTGCAACCCTAATGAATTGTTTCTGATATTTGTAGTATTCTTAATCTCAGCCTTTGTTGGTGGAGCAAAACATTTGAGTCCTTTTGGAAGCCTGGCTGTTAAGTGATTCTGAGACATCTGTGACAGGCAGAAGTTTTTTCTCTGTTGGGCACATTACGTTTTCTTCTTTGGTATATGTTTGCTTCACATGCATCATTCTGGGGTCTTCCAGGGAAATCCCCTGGTGCAGGGGTGAGGCGAGCGCTGCAGCTTGCGGTTCCTGATGCCTGGGTTTGTCTCTCGTGGGTTTCCACGGTGGCCTAAGTTCCTCATTAGCATTCAGTGCTCCGTTTCTACAGGCTGGGCTCCCTCCTTTCTTCTCATTTGGAATTGGTCAGAGATCTTGAATTCAGACAGCTTTTGAATTGACTATGGGTCTTAGCATCTTTCAGTGTGATCTGCAAAGAAAAAACCTACTGTCCTTCCTAATTAGGAAGAAACGGAGCGTGTTGGAGTGTCTACTCAGAGATCCTGGCAAAGAGTGGAATTGTTACATGGCAGACATTTTTCCTCTCTCAAGTTAGACGCTTTTTAGGCTGAATTATGTAGTCTAGAAATAACATACATCAGCTCTTACCTGGCCACATTAATTGACACGCTTGTTCTGATTCTGAACAATCTTAGCTGATGACACAGCCGCAGACACCATTGTCTTCCTTCAGGAAGTAGAGACTGTGAGTGGGGTTTAAAAAATATTCTAGCCCAGGGTAACCTAGGTCTCCAGTCTGAGGACTCTGGCATGTGTGGTATGCGTCGTGCATCATTCTTGCAGTTAATTCTTTTAGGATTCAAATATGGAGGGAGTCAGGGCCAGGCAGGGTTCCAGCTAGCTAGAACACATGGACACAGGGAGGGGAGCATCACACACTGGGGTCTGTCGGGGGGCGGGGGGAAATAGGGGAGGGACAGTGCGGGGTGGGGAGTTGGGGAGAGATAGCATGGGGAGAAATGCCAGATATAGGTGATGGGGAGGAAGGCAGCAAACCACACTGCCATGTGTGTACCTATGCAGCAAGGTTACATGTTCTTCACATGTACCCCAAAACCTAAAATGCAATTAAAAAATTAAATAAATAAAAGTATGATCAAAATCACCAACTGCTCCCTGATACTCTGCTCCCCTGGTACCAGAAGAATGCTGTTGGGCTGATCATTGTAGCCCAGGCGATACAGCCTGAGATGGCTGTGCAGTGGTTGTGCCGCAGGCTGGTCCTCAGGGCCGTTACCATGGTTACAGTGGTACCACCCCAAAGATGAGAGCCCTTCATAATGATAGAATGCCTCAGATGATATCCAGAGGAGATTCGCCTTGTGATGAATTATGCTGTGCGTTAAACGCTGTCACAGGGAACTTAGTTTTGGTGAACATCAGTTACATGAGGTCTTACCATTGGGTAACACCTCTAAATTTGGGCATTAAATTATGAGTGCAAATCATTTTGCTGATAAAGCTTGTATGTCACTGTTGAATATTAGTACATTGGCTATTAGAATGAAATATTAGAAAACTAAATGCATTGTCCTGAGTGTTCTTTACAAATACATATACATACTTATATGTGAGTGTGTATACGTGTGTGTGCATATTATACACACATACCTGTGTGTTCATACCCCATGAACTTTTTTCCCTTTTCTCCATGGAGTCACATTTTAAAGCAATTTAGGCCAGCCAAACCTTGATGGGGGGAAGTTAATTACTCTTTTGAAATCTCCAGTGAGATTTTAGGTTTTTCACAGCTGTTTCAGGGAGTCTTAAAAGAAGCCACAAATCAACTAAACGGTGGGGGCACAGAGTAGACCCCCACTTCTGCTCTGCGTCATAGATGGAGGAGAAGCACTCCCAGTTGCAGAGAAAGCAGTGAGTGCTAGTGATGACGAAGGTGGTTCAGTATTGTCCTCTTTTCTCCTGCAGCTTAGTCATCCAGTGGAGATTTGTGAACAGAGTCCAGAAGCAGATGAACGCCTTCTTGGAGGTAAGCCATGCTGGCCAGGGTTCTCTGGCATGTGCCTCGGGTCCCGGGTTGTGGGAGGATTGTGCCCCTCCTTTTGCTGGTGTGGTAGAACTGATCATGCACTGAGAGACAGGGCAAGACTGGGGACACCACAGGAAGGCCAGGACTGCACAGCTCACACTGCCGGCCAGTCTCCCGCATGAGAGTGTTCAGCTGCCACACCTCGTCTTTTTTTCTTTTCATGTGTTCTCCTGCTTGGCTTCTCTTATTTTTACATTTGTCCTGTTTTTAAAGAGGGTGTTTTACAGATCTGATCTAGAACCATTGTCTTGAAGTTTCAGGCAGACCCAAGAGAAGGCTGTCTTCTGCTACAGTGACAGATGCCAAGAAGCCCGAGGGCTCAGAGCTGATGGATGAAGCACAGTCCCTGCGGTGTCCTGCCACCCCTCCCTGGATCACTGCTACCTGGGCTTTTTTTTTTTTTGGAGACAATCTCGCTTTTGTTGCCCAGGCTGGAGTGCAGTGGCACAATCTTGGCTCACTGCAGCCTCTGCCTCCCAGGTTCAAGCAGTTCTCTCAAGTAGCTGGGATTATAGGTGCGCACCGCCACACCAGGCCAGTTTTTGTATTTTTAGTAGAGACAGGTTTTATTATGTTGGCCAGGATGGTCTTATTCTCCTGACCTCATGATTCACCCACCTTGGCCTCCCAAAGTGCTGGGATTACAGACTTGAGCCACCATGCCTGGCCCTGGACATTTTTTTTTTAATCACTTGCCCATTTTCTTTGTGGCTATGTTAATAATTCCTTGCAGATTCTCTTCTGTACTGGTACATGGAAAACACATTTTCTTAAACTGAGTTTTTATTTTATACCCAGCCACCTCATGACAGCTTTTACCCTGTTGTAGAGCAAAGCAGGCACTGCCCAGATCCAACTTCTAATATCAGGGATGCTCCCAGGTCCCTAGCAGAGGGAGAGGGATTCATCGTTTTAAACAGTATTCCACTTTGACCAAAAATGAAATTCTTTCTTGAATCTGATAGTTACTTAAAAGATCACACAGGAAACAGCATTGCGTCCACGTGACTGGTTTTCTCTGCACTGAGGCATAGCTCTCGTGGGACAATCAATGTCTTCCCTTTGCTCAGGCACCTACACAGGATAAGTGAGCCCCAGGCAGGACACTCAGAAACAACTTGGGGCCTTAGGAACTTAAAATGGGAGGACAGAATGGCAAGTTTCATCCTTTATTTAGATAAGAAAGCCCAGGAAGCAGATTCTCGGGCCCTACCGCAGACGGTCCACACCTTCAGAAACGGCTTTTGCTGTGCACAGGGCCCAGCAGAGCCAGGCTTGTCCTGGATCACGCCCTAGTTAGTGGCACGCTGGGAACTGGAGCATGGTTTTCTGTACACACAGTCTCTTCTGCATCCATCACCTGCCTCCCTCTGTGTTTCTTCTCCATGCCTCCAGCACATTATTTTTAAGCATGTCTCTTACACATCTGTGGCTGTGCATTTTAGGACTCACTGACTCACAGCAGTGTTATAAATGGCTATTGGAATCCACCTGCCTGCAGTATCGTGTATTTTCATCAGGTTTCAAAAATTACTCCACTACTTGAATCTTCTAGATTCTATGATTTTTTTCAAAACTTTCATATTCTGACTGTGCTGTTTTTACTGGAATAGTTACTTGGTACTGTCACTGGCTTAGGAATCATAAAACGGGATTATATTTTTTTCTGACTAATCAGAAAAGTTTGTTTTTCCTTTGAAATTTGGTTCCCCCCCCGCCGCCCCCAAGGCAATAGGTATTTAAGATGATTTTTTTCTTTTTTTCAGGGATTCACAGAACTGCTTCCTATTGATTTGATTAAAATTTTTGATGAAAATGAGCTGGAGGTTTGTATTATAAACTTTACTTTATGTAAAGTGGATTTTTTAAAGTATCTCTCATTACTTTACAAGTAGTATTTTAATATTCTTGGATCCATCATGTCCTAGACAGTAAGTTTAGATGAATTCTATTACATAGAATTCTTATGGGGTTTGTTTGCCAATGTGGGAGTAAGGAACAGCAAAAACAATCAACTATAGTTGCCTTGCCCATGAGAGGGCAGTTCTGGAACATGCTTAGTAAGCAGAGGCCACTGAACAGAGCTGGGTTCGTGGCCCTGTGCACCAGGCGAGGCAGATCTCCACAACAAGTAGAAACGAGGTTTGCAGCAGCCCTTTGGGACAGCAGCAACCTGCTTGCACTACCAGACTGGCCAAGTATCCTCTGCTTCAGCCCCATCCCCCCACACCAAGGCAGCCAAACAGGGGTCTTGGCCAGAAGGTGGTCCTAAGCATCTACTTGGGGCCATAGAACAGACATCTCATTGAACTTGAAGTGGTTTGTGTTGAGCGAGGAAAAACATCAGAAGGCAATAAGGTAGTAGCAAAAGGCAGTCTAATGATTGTCTAGTTCAACTTCATGATGTTGACATAGATGAGCAACGGCCATTTTAAAGACAAAGGACTATCTCGCCCTGTGTTGTATCAGGTGAAGCAGGAGAAGGGAGGCTGTGTCTGTTGAGACATGGTTGGTGAACTCGGCATGTGTCCTGTCTGCGTCAGTGAGCGTATCCCATAGCCTGGCTTCCTAGACTTTCATCTCAAAATGGAAAGTTCAAGATCAATATGTCTGTAGAAATTACATACCGCAAGCCTGTCCTCTTATAGGTGGAAAACTGAGGCAGAGAGCAGCTGGGTTTTCCCAGCAAGGTTTTGGCACATTCAGGCCTAGCAACTTTATTTGCAGACTTCTGGCTTAGTTCTGTTTCCATTTCATTCTGGTACCTCTGCAGGAATATCTTCCATTCATCCACAGGAAGCCTCCCCTGATGGAGAGTTGCACAGTAAGAACAGCAAACCTTAGACTAAATGCTAAATCAAAGACCCAGTTATGCCTTAGCATATGTCTACAGTTCTTAGGTCTCTGGACAGATGAGGTGATTTGTCATCACCAGAATTGACCAACCTGGCGGAGAGACGTTCTTGCTGTCATAAACACTTAATTCTTCTGTGGGTAGGGAGATACTTTCAGATATTCGGAGGAATAACCTCCCAGGAGGAAACGCAGCCAGGGTAGTGCACAGATGCTGCTGGAGCGTGAGAAAATCCACAGGTCCCATGCGTAAGACTCGAGGGGTAGGGAGGACGACTGTGGCATTTCTATTTCCGATATGACATGCCATGGCCTTGTGCAGGGTTAGAACTGAGCCGCCCTCATTACTGTGCTGCCTCTCTGATCTGCTGTGGCAGGTGGAGTCTGGAACAGGTGTCTGCCTTCCTCTGTGGTTACGATTTGGTAGCTTACCGTCACGGCACAGTGACCAAATGCTAGCACTGAGGACGGTCATTTCTCAGTGTGTGATCTCGCAGCTTGCACATCCTGCTTTTACATCAGGTCAATTTTCTTCCTAGTTGCTGATGTGTGGCCTCGGTGATGTGGACGTGAATGACTGGAGGCAGCATTCTATTTACAAGAACGGCTACTGCCCGAACCACCCCGTCATTCAGTGGTTCTGGAAGGTAACTCCGGGGCCCAGCCTGTCCCATGACCTCTGTGTGGCGCCCTGCCTGTGCTCTGACTTTAGAACTGATGCTGCCACTGGGGTCTGTTAGTGCCCGGACTCCTGGGGTAGGGAAGAGGCAAACTCAGCCAGCCGCCCCTACGGCGGCTCTGCCATGTAGCGGACAGCTAGACTTGAATGAAGTTGGTCCCTCCAAAAGCGCACTGGCCTTCCTTGATCACCTTGTCAAAGTGACTTTTATTTGAGGGACTGCTCCTCCAAATTGTAAATAGAAATGAGGATGCTTCTCAGGGCATAAACAGGCTTCAGGGGTGGCTTTACAAGATGTCACTTTCTGTGATGAAGTCTTCTCCATTTTTAAAATACGTTCCAACAAACATTTTGATCTGTATATCTTTCAACCAAAGATAATATACATTTGATTTATTGTCTTAGGGCCAGTGTTTGTATCTGCTCAGCTTAGGAGGGAAGTAAAACAGGAATGGGTTAGTTCAAGGGAGAGATAGTAAACTTTAAAAAAAAAAAGTTACCCCCAAAAAGGCTGATTACTTCACCCCAAAAAAGGAATCATTTGACTTTTTCAAATTTCTTTTATTTTTATTTATTTATTTTGTAAAGATGTGGTCTCACTGTGTTGCCCAGGCTGGTTTCAAACTTGGACTTAAGCAATCCTCCTGCCTCGGCCCCTCACACTGCTGGGATTACAGGCGTGAACCACCATGCCCAGCTTTTTGCACGTTTCTGAATATATTTTATTACTATTTCAAATGCCAGCAGGAGTGTAGAGAGATTTTTTAAAAAGCAGAGTCTTCAAATCCTAGTCCAGGTCTCCCTTGGTTTGGCTTTAGATGTTTACTACAGCATTCCAGGTGACATTACCAGTAAAGCCACCCAGATTCCTGTAATAATGCAGATATGTAAGTTACACAGATTGTTTTAGAACCCCATCTCTGTCTCTGGTTGGTTTTGGTTTTGTTTTTGTTTTTTTTTTCCATTTTATAAAATGGTATCTTCTGGGGAATGTGTCTACAATCTGAAATCCCATCTCATAACCTGTCTTCCCCTTGTGATGACACATTTTAAATACTGTGTATTTATAATTGGTTTAGGGGGAACTGGTAAGCCTCGAACACAGAAACATGAGCTCAGTGCCATCACAGTTTGCTTTTTATATCATTTATTTTGGCCTGTTGGCAGAAGAAGAAAGAGACAGACGTTGTGATCACTTAAGTCTCTGAGATTAAAGAGGCCAGCTAGCATTGTGGCCATAAAAAAACTACTCAGTTTTCAGAGTCAACTGTCTAGGTCTTACATTGCAATATAAATAAGGTTAAGTTCTGCCTGCCTACATGACAGCAGCATGTGCCGTGGGTCACATGGAGGATATAATGACCCTCTGCCTCTGTTCATAGGCTGTGCTGCTCATGGACGCCGAAAAGCGGATCCGGTTACTACAGTTTGTCACGGGGACATCGCGAGTACCTATGAATGGATTTGCCGAACTTTATGGTGAGCAGGATACCATTAGATTCAGTTGTCCTCCTGTGAATTTCCAGCCAGGCATGAACTGTGGCCCAAGAATCCTGCCTCCCAGGCCTCTGCATAAGGCTAAGTTTCAGGACAGTGTGCTATGCACAGGGTAGATAGAAGTTCAATGAAAGGGCTGTTATCTATACTTGATGTAGATATCATACAGATATATTTTATATAGATATCTCCACTTCATATAGATACAATGGTGCTTCTACCTCGAGGGATTGGGGGGCAGTTTGTGAAGAGATCCATAAGGCTGCTCTTTTCTTTTTCCTAGTTTAGTTTTTTAGTAAACCATTAAAAACTAGGTTTTGCAGGGTCATTCATATGGTCGCAAACTGATGTATAAAGTCACCTCCAATAGGCAGAATCTTTCAGTGTTTACCATAGATTTAAAAATCACTCTCTACTTTGCATACTGAAGGTCACATTTTATTCACCCTGCCACCCCAAAAATAGTTTGAAATTTAAATTTCCAGGGTCCAGCTGAGAGGCTGTAGCTGCCTGCCCTTCCACGGAACTGTTGTGTTTGTTAAACTTGGTGCAGTTCCATTCTGGAGACGATGCAGAGGCTTTCTGTGAGGTTGTGCAGACCTCTGGCTTCCCCCAACATTAAATATCAGTGTTGCAGTGGAAGAGAGTGTCTCAGGCCTCACCCCTGGGGGCGTCCCTGCCCTGGCAGTAGCTGGACTGCAGACCACACCATAGTTTCATTCTTCTGCCCCAGGCACTTACATTTCTTTTTCTTGTCTTGTCTAGGTTCCAATGGTCCTCAGCTGTTTACAATAGAGCAGTGGGGCAGTCCTGAGAAACTGCCCAGAGCTCACACATGGTGAGTGACAAAAACACCTGCATGTCAGCAGCAGAATTTGAACTGCTTAGCTGGGTATGGTGCTGGGCTCGAGGCTGTAGAATGCTCTATTTCCTCTCTGTAAGTAGCTTAGAGAATTAAAGGACAGTGATGCGGATGAAAATATACTTTGTACAGTAGTGCTGATGAGACGTAATGCACTCGTTATGTTTGGCAGTAAAGGGCTCAGGCCTCCCTGCCGTGGGGAATTTCTTCTCTGCGGCAAGTCCTTCTTCCCTCATCTTTGGAGGTAATGAGCTTTCAGTGTTCAGCATACTTAGATAAGGCAGCTCTCAACCTCTATGAACACATTGGGTTTTTACTCCAACCTTAAATCGGTTGAGAAGTTAGGATAAAATTCCCTGTAGAAACCACCTTTTTAAAAGGCCTTCTATGCTCATGAATAACCGGTAATTCCCTGGAATTAAGCAGTAACATGACTGTGGTCGGACGAGGGTAAGTGGGCTGACAAGTGGCCGGGCTGCCCAGGCGTGGAGCATGGCTGCCCTCGGAAGGCTCTCTCAGGAGGCGCAGTGAGGCTGAAGAGTTGCATGAAACCCAGCACAAATGCAGACTGGAGGGGATCCGTTTCTTGAAGCCGGGTTCAGGTAGCTCTTGCAAACTCCAACTCCCATGTCCCTGGTGTTGGTTTTCTGCAAAGGCCTTTATTTCTTGCTCCTGAGGAAGCAGCAGAAGTGAGCCTTCTGGAAAACGGTGAGCCGCGTGGCCCCGTGTTTCTCACGCAGCGAGGGCTACAAAGCCTGTTTGGGCCGTACCGAGCTAACATAAGCAACCGAACAGTCCCTGCAGGGAACGCCCTCCCTTAAACTAGAAGTGCTGGCTAGGAGAGAATTCTCATGAAAATGTATTTGTGAAAAATTGGCTGTGAAAGGTTTTTTGCTTCTGTCGGTTGCCCTTGCCTCACCAGAAAGGTGTTTGGTGGTTTTTCCATTCATACCATTCACGTGATTCTCCCAATGGAATGAATACTGTCATTGCCGGTCAGAGCCTTGAAAGCGAGCTGACTCCAGCCTAAATCCAGAGCAGTCACTGTGTGTGATTCTCTGCATATATTCGAGGGGAAGAATGCTTGAGTAGTTCAGAGCTTTTATGCAAACAGTATCTGAGTCGAATGTGGTTTTCTGGGTTCTGGCCTCCATGTGAAAGGCACTGGTGTGGAGCCAAGCCCCAGCACTGTGAGTGCTGATGCAGAGCTTAAGCTTGTGGTACTAACCAGAATGAATAGTAGGAAAAGCGAAACTATTGGGCACAGTCATCACCTGTGGTCAGGCACTGCCTAATCTTTATGGCAGCCTGATGAGATAGGTTATTCCCCTGGGCTGTCAGGAGGCTGGCCCAAGGCTCACCTGACTCGCAGCTTCCCAGATCACAGGATGTGAACTCAGTTCTACCAGAATTGGAGTCTGCGCCCTTAACCACTACACCAGATACACTGCCTCTGTTGACATACCCACTTTCTTTTTAGACTTTTCCAAGGAAACCAAATTAGTGAACCAATTTCATGTTCACTAATTTGGTGAACATGTTCCTCCGTGACTTCATGGACACATGTCTTAGTATTGAACTTGTTTTGTTTTGTTTTGGTTTGGTTTTTTTCTGGAGCCCACATGGTTCTGTCACAAGTAGACCTTCCCAAATGGTTCTCAGCCTCGGCTGCATGTTAGAACCGTCTGGAGAGCTTTAAAGAAATCACTGATTTGGACTTCATTGGTCTAGTGTGTGACCTGGGCAGTGGGATTTTCAAAGCTCCCTATATGATTTTGGGGCAGAATCATGTTGAAAATTCAGGAAGGACAAAGATCTAACTACAGGAAGAGAACAGCCCAGCTGGCTCTTACCAGAGCTTATTTTCCTCTTTCTGTGTCATGGAAAGAAAGCAACTATATCGTTTTCCTAATGATATTCTCCCCAGACTAACTTGACCCTGATAGAGGGGACTGGCAATTGCAGGCAGCACCGGCTAGCATGGGGGGGCTGTCCTGCTGCTTATTCTAAATGGCTTTCCTCTCCACCAGACCCTGACTGTATTGACATAGGAAACAGGAACTTCACTGTCTGTTTCGTGGCAAGAGTTCCGCCATAAAATTTCACCATAAATAGGTTTCATTTCTTCCATGTTTTATGATACACAGTTAAGATTCAAAATAAAAATTGATTTCCTAGAAGAGCAGAAGCTGATGGATCTGGATCTTTGTGATGAGGGTTCCTTTCATTAAGCTTTCCAATGGTGACTGTTGAGCGTCTGACATTGAAAGGGCTTTGTTTCATTGTTCTGTAAAAGATCACTACTCGGACATTTAAAATTACTCTTCATTAAGAATCACAGACTCACCTGCTCTTTGAGATACACTCTAAAGCAAACAAAAATCATCTCGTTCAGCCCATGCATCTTCCGCATGAGGACACTAAAGCCCTCTGAGGACAGTGCGCTCCTCAAGGACACCCAGCTTGTAGTGCACCTGGAAGCTAGGTGCGTGTGTCCTGACCTCCGAAGTGATAGGAACTCACGCTCACCAAGTACTCAGTACCTTCTGGGGATGTTGCTAAGCACTTGATGTGATTGACTCATACCATCATCACAGCAGTCCTAAGAGGTGGGTGATGTTATGACCCACTTAGATGAAAAACACTAAGACGCTAAGAGGTGAAGCATTAAGTAGCATGCTTCGGAATCTCCGATCTTGACAGCCCTTCTCTGCCTCTTCATCTTGCCAGTGTTTCTCAAACCTGAATAATCTATGGACCTTTTTTAAAGGGAAACAATGGTCACAGATCCTCAAGAATGGACCTGAGACCCCATAGGGGTCGCAGGCCCAGGACTGTGAAACCTCAGCTGAAAAGCCTGAAACCACTTGCCGTGAAAGCCTCTTTTAAATGCCATCTGTAGATGTGAAGTCCTGTCTTTATTGTATGATAACAGAAAGTGAAAAGCCTCTATTAGTACTTACTCTTGTAGGATTCCTGGGCTTCTGAGAAACCCAGTTTGAGAAGCACAGTGTTATTCTCTATGTCTTTTAGTGTTCAGTGGCGGTTAGAGAATGTGAGTGGAGCTCAGTGGGACTTACTCAACATTTAGGGGTTGTTAAAGGGCCCTCTACAGTATTTGGTTTTTTCTGTTGCTGTGACAGTGGTGAGCTTTTCGTGCATTTGCTGCGGAAGCAAGCACGTGGTGGTTAGCTTTTACAACATGAGAAGTTACTTGCTCATTCTTGGAACCACACCCCAGTACCTGGGGGGGCCGGTTTTAAACAGACAGTGTGAGCACTCACCTCAGAGGCGGCACAAGTGCACCTCAAGAGCTGGGCTCTGGAGCACCCTGGGATGTACCTGGCTCTCCTGTTTCCTGTGTGACCTAGGGCAAGTTACCTAACCTCGCTGCGTCTGACGCTCCTCCTCTATGCAATAGGGTTGCAGCATTACCTACCTTACAAGGTGATGGCCAGGGTTCATAACACTGAGACAGGCTGATGGGCCACGTGAGTACTCTGTGAACATGGGCTCTTTTTACGTCATAGTGAGCTGTGGCAAGTGTGTGTGCCGTTTTCATGACAGATACACATCAGCAACTCCCTCCCGCCAGCGCGCGTGTGCACACACACACACTCACTCACAGAGAGGTGGAGGTTCTGTGGCTGGAGGTGCTGGCCTTGAGCCCCATGTAGACAGTCAGTAAACATTGAAGGGTGATGACACTGATAGCTGTCTCTTGAGTAATTGAGCACTTGCTGTATGCCAGACCCACTGATCTGATCCATTTGGCACGCTGTGTGCAGTTTCCCCATGTCACAGAAGCACAGACAGATTCAGAGAGGTGAGGTGACTTGCCCAAGGTCACACAGCTGGCAAGTGGCAGAGCTGGGATTTGAACTTGATCCCATGGACGAGTAGGCTTGATGGCTGGCAGAGGCCATCCATTTGTCTAAAACCCTCACTATCACCATGGTGATTTGCAGCTCCCACCCCTAGCTGAAGCCTCCAGATAGCTAGGGAATTTTTCTAAATGCAACATTCCATAGCAAATGTCAATTTTGCCTGACTTGATCAGAGGAGGTAGCTTAGCACTGATGTTCTGGAGCCCCGGACGGCCTGAGTTCTGTGGTGGGTCTGCCGTATGACAGAGTGTGACCTCAGGCACCTTGCCCTGTGTCTCTGCTCCAGGAGCTCCTGTGCAGAATGGAGATAAACATGACATGCCTCCTAGGGTTGTGATGAAAATAAAGTGATTTAATACAGAGAACAGCACTTGGCTTGAGACCTAGTGTGGAGTAAGTAATAGTATTAGAGGTAGACACAGTCTTAATTCATCTGTAACTCCAAAAGCATCAACTCTGTGTTCAAGGATTTGGAAATCTTGTCAGTTACTTTGCTTTTTATGTTTCCCTTCCCACCAGGATTCTTCCAAGATCTGCGTCTGACTCTAGGAAAGGTTTCATGGACCATTCGAAAATGTTCTTTCTCTGTAAATTACAAGAGCTTATTTAGTGTGGATGTTTCATAGCTAGAGTTTTGTTTTGTTTTTCCCCAGATAATCAAAATTGATGGTAAAGGCTTTTTGATTCTCTTAATCACACACCATGCCTTGTTAACCAGATCTAGGAGGTGCTGTTGTGGCTTTTCACCTACATTTTTTGTTCCTTTTGCAGCTTTAATCGCCTTGACTTACCTCCATATGAAACCTTTGAAGATTTACGAGAGAAACTTCTCATGGCTGTGGAAAATGCTCAAGGATTTGAAGGGGTGGATTAAGCACCCTCTGCCTTGGGGGTGGTTGTTCTTCAAGCAAGTTCTGCTTGCACTTTTGCATTTGCCTAACAGACTTTTGCAGAGGCGGTGGCAGAGAGCAGCTACAGGCATGGCCCCTGGAGCCGCGCCTTCGCCATGCACTCGTCCAAGTTTGGATGCGGGAACCCGGTCCCAGCTTGAGTTCCCGCATTTCCCACCACAAATTACCAACTGGTTGATGTGTACACTAATTACATTTCAGGAGGACTTATGCTATTTATGTTGTGCCTCTGCAGGCAAAGCCCTTAATAAATATTTTTCATCCTTTCTAATGACAATGAATGGAATTAATCACTCTACAGGTATAGTATTACAACTCATGTTTACTTTTTTAAATGATTTAAACCGATTTTCAGATTTCATTATGATTAAAGATGTCTCATGTACTTGGAAAAGTGAGCTTTTTTTTTTTTTTGTATTTCACTTTCATACCAGACTTAATGTCAGTGACATTTTTATTTTTGAAGTACTCTGACACCTCCACCCTCTTCTTTATTAGAATTGGAAGGCAAGTTTTTGTCCAGAAACCTTCTACAGACAAGTACTTTGAGAGAATTTCCAATGTAATATTAGACATAATGATAATTTTTTCCATACTCAGAATGAAAAACTGGGTATTACGTTTTTGTTTTGGGTTTTTTTTTTTTGTACAAATTTAGGTAATAGCTACAGGCGGAGAGAATTGTAACATAGCATGACAAATTTTGTGTTGACTTGAAAGGAATCACACCATTATTCCTTAGAAGTAATTATATGTGCTCTAACACATTTGAGACAGGGTTGGACTACCATTTCTCATCAGAGAAATTACTTAACCCTTCCTGACGCTGTACAGCCATCTTTTATTCTACTTCCTCTTTGCTGTTTGTAGTAGAGACATTTTGAATGAGACTTGGCACTGCTTGATTCAAAACTGTAGAAACCGGATCTGTCTCGTCTCCTGTTTGTATGCATTTGCTAATGGTAGCTAAATAACCAGTTTTTGTTGTAAATGCACCAATTCCGGAGGCACTTTATGTACTACATGGAGGTCAAATCTGGTTTTGTTTTTATTTTTTTATCATGAACATTAAATGTGATGATGATTTGTTTTCCCTGCACACATCTTTGCGGTGCAATATCTATCAATTGTGAATCTGGCTGCTGGTGTATAAAGACCTGGATGTAAAGCTGAGCCTACAGACCTGTCCTCATCAACTGTTCCGCGATTTCTACTCAACTACAAAGATTTATTTAATGTACACTTAATCTAACCAAGTTTTGTTACCGATGACCTGTTGCATGCTTCGATAGTATGTACTGCCTGCATTGTGTCCGTTGTGTGCAAGATTAAAAGTGAGACAGAAGACTTGACTTGATCCGCTGAGCTCAGGCTGTTGAGCTGGTGGTGGTGGAGGTCTGACGGTACCTGCACAGTTTGATTCTTTTCTACATGTAAGTCTCTGTTGCAGAATTGTCACGCTTTGAGAAAACACCTGAGACAGTGTAGAAGTTGAACGACCCTCCTGTGCTTTTTAACCTGTGTTGTCCTAGACCCTGTTGGGGCAGTTAGGGGACACTAGAGATTTGATCTCATGCCAGTCATCAATAGGACAAAAAAGTTGTGGTTTGGGGAGGTCTGTTTGTTACATAAAAAGGACCTTTTGGTGTAAGAAATTGCCTGTTTTTACCCAGCCCTGGGTGGCATGTGAGAAGCCATGGGAGGCTGTGGTTGTCGTTGAGTTGTCTAAAGGGGTGCAGAGGCCTGAGGTTTCTAAAAGAAGGTAGATTTCTACAGAGCTGAGTGTTGGTTCCTTTTTATTATTGGTTGAAAAAATACCTAGTAGTGATCAGAAAACTTAGATGTTATGTAACTAAAAAAAAAAAATCCTGCTCATTAGTTTTGACTATTGGTCAGATACTTCCCTTACAGTTAACATAACAAATGTCTCAGTGGCAAAAATCCCCTTTTTGTAAGCCCCCATAGTCCAGAGTCACTTCTTTTTAAGAGCCATGCCAGAGCCCAAGTTGAGCAGTATGCTTTCTTGGTTTTTGAGAGTGATCGTGTAACTGTAGAGGGAGAAATCCAATTCTAGCCTAAGAACTGGGATTCTGCTGTCATCTTGTAAACTGCATATTGAAAACCACAGAATAGTCACTAAATGCATATTAAGTATTGAAAAGTATAAGAGAAAAATCATTCTGACAGTTTCTAAGCCAGGAGCAAACAAGAATTAGTGAAATCTACCCCATGAATACTTGAAAGGCAGTAATTGTGAGTTACACCTCAGTTCATCAACCCCTTGATAAGATCAGCTTGATTTTAATGACAACCAAATATTGCTGAATGGGGATTTAGTATTTTTTAAAAAGTAAAACAAGTTTCCCTAGTCCTCAGCAATTCTCGAAGTTTCTGTCTTTGCCTAAAATGGTCATAGATCTTGATTTCTCTAAATTGTAATGACCACGCCAAGCCATCTTCACAACATAGTTGCAGGTAGCAGTGAAGACAGTGTGCTGGGTAAGGAGCTGTGGCTGGGTCATTCCTTGGGCCCCGACCTGCCCGGCAGGCAGCCCTGGCGGGAAGAGGGCGGTATTGCCTCTCCCCAGGGTCCCAGCAGCCACACTGTTCTTCAGCCTGGGGGTCTCTTTAGCCTCTGTGCTCTCCCAAGCCGGAGAAGTCACCTTAATGCAGTTTCTTTAGTTGCCTGCTGAAGCTGTAGTTATTATGGGCCACTCACATGGAGCTGAGAAGTATATGCCGGAACTCACGCACTGCCTCTTGGCACATCTCTTAATATCAGTTATCACGGCTGCCTGTGGGTCCCAGGTATTCCATTCCTGCCCCTTGTTGACCCAGGGAAGGATTTAGAAAGTGCGCCCGATGGGACAAACATCCCAACAGCCTGTGCTTCTCCACTGCTGGCCCCGGAGCCCACAGCAGTGAGGCATTCATTCATTGTCTGAGTGACGGCGTATTCTCAACTTCAGTGCTCTTTTCCTTTTTGCCTGAAAGGTTGACTGTAGTTTAAATGCTTCTCTGTAGCCAGTCCTCTAACAACTCACAAGAACAAACATAAGGCACTTGGCTTTTGTTTCCAGGACCCTTCAGCAGGTGATATCAGATGTTCCCTATTTTCAGACAATGAAGGATACAGAGGGACTTGATGTGTATTATTTCTCCTACGTATGAACAAATGGACAGATAATGATGATGATGATTATTATTTTTATTATTTTGAGATGGAGTCTCTCTCTGTAGCCCAGGCTGGAGTACAGTGGCCCAATCCCAGCTCACTACAACCTCCGCCTCCCAGGTTCAAGCGATTCTGCTGCCTCAGCCTCCCGAGTAGCTGAGATTACAGGCACCCACCACCACGCCCGGCTAATTTTTGTATTTTTGCAGATACAAAATACAGGGTTTCACCATGCTGGCCAGGCTGGTCTTGAACTCCTGGCCTCAGGTGATCCTCCTGCCTTGGCCTCCCAAAGTGCTGGGATCACAGGCATGAGCCACCGTGCCCGGCCTCACAGTGACAGATTTCTGAGAAACAGTGCAAAACATTTGAACATTTTCTGCGTCTCCCATTGTTGCATAGACAGTGTGCACCACTGCTGTTACCTTGCCAGATCCACAGTGGCCCTCTCAAAAGCCAGGTCCATACACAGCAACTTTTTAATTGTTCTAACAGTTACCCATTAACAGTCAACTCCTGTATTTCCTAAGAGTTTTGTACTCACCTCTGAAATTTAAAAATGTATACAGAGAGCCTTGGTTAATCAGTTCTGCAGCCCCTACCCACTGTGCTAGCTCTCCTCTTTCTTCTCCTCTCTCCTCCTCACCCTGCCCCTGCACCCCTGTACTGAGAAGGAGGGGTGGGAGGTGCTGTCTGGCATCGTTTTCTGCCTTGCCAGTAGGGGGTGCCGCTGTGCATGGTAACTGCCTGGCCTGCTCCCTTCCTGACCTTCCCCGCCCCGAAGATCACACACTACCTCTGTCATTCAGGCATTGGAGTACATCCTGATAAGTCATGTCAGAACTGCCAATTTCAGGACTGAGATGTGTTTTTAAAAAACAAATTCTTATAAACTCCACTTTGTATTTTAGATTTTAAAACTGGGAAGAACATGTGATATTCTTTGGACCACTTTTTTAATTTATAGAAGCCTTAATGAACGGTGTCTATACACTCGCATACGCACACCCCCACCCCAGATTGTTCTCCGTATATGTCAGAGAAAATGCTGTAGCATTACGACGGGAGCTTGGAGAGTGTTTTCTAGAAAAGGGTTAGCTTCCTGTTGGCATGAAATTTTCCAAGCAGACCTCTCAGTCAACATCTATCGTTTGTTAAAGATGTTCCACTCAAAGCAATGCATGTTTCAGGCGCACATCTTTCTGTTCATTGTTTTCCGTGTGTAAGGAGTAGCATTGCTGTTGGTCCCTAACCTTGCTTACACTGCATTCTCAACTTTGTACCAGTGCATCAGAAGCCATCCTCGTGACCATGACTGTGTCTGCAGGTATCTGTGTTCCTATGTAAGCCAGTTTTCCCCTTTTACTCAGACTAATTTCACCTAGATTGTCACCGTTTCCTTCATGTTAACTTTACGTGACTTTGTTCTTCCTTTACTACTATGTATGTAATATATATACATATATACGTACATATGCTGTCCAAATATATTTGTATATATTTGTATAGCATTTTTACACCTTTATTGAACAATCTGGTTTTGAAAGGGAGTGAGAGCTTAATCCCTTCTACAGTTTTAAGCTGTGACCTGCGAATTTCTATCCTTGGAGCCTGAGAAAACCCTAGGAAGGTTATGTTAATTTGCTGTCATTTCTTAATTCAGGATCTATCATCAAATGAAACATGAAAAAACAGTGACTTTTAAGGTGAAAAGAGTTTCAAGCATTCCAAATAAATTCTCAATGTTTCATAGCTTTTTATTATAAACCCACCTCCTAATAGGAAGCCAAGTCCTATTTGATACAATGATAAAAACCAAACTACCTTGGAGTTTTTTTTAAGACAACTTATGGATAATGCTCATTTTCACAATCAGAATAGCGTTAAAATATGGTTGAATTTGATACACACAGGAAAAGTTTTCTTTGAGAACAAATCCTTTTCCCTTTTCTTTTTCTTGAGAGATCTAAAGAGAAACTGTAGATTGTTTTCCTGACAGCAAAAGACTAATGTGACAAAATGAAGTCATTGTAAAGAAGTGATGCAACTTGTCAAATATTTAATAAAGAATTATGGAAGCTGGAACATTTTCTACATCAAGTATTATGGGTCGTTTGATTTAAAGCTGCTTTGTGAATGCACCGTCTTAATTGTTTCAGAGGGGTTTAAATGCCTGCAAATTTATAGTATGTTCATTTTCTTCGTCTCCCCAAAAGCTCTGCACTTTTAAAAAATAAAGTCTGGCTGGGCACGGTGGCTCAAGCCTGTAATCCCAGCATTCTGGGAGGCCAAGTTGGACGGATCACATGAGATCAGGAGTTCAAGACCAGCCTGACCAATATGGCAAAACCCCGTCTGTACTAAAAATACAACAACAAAAATTAGCCGGGGATGGTGGCACATGCCTGTAATGCCACCTACTTGGGAGGCTGAGGCAGGAGAATTGCTTGAACCCGAGAGGTAGAGGTTGCAGTGAACCAAGATCATGCCATTGCTCTCCAGCCTGGGTGACGGAGCAAGACTCCATTTCAAAAACAAAAAATTAAAGTCTGCACAAACACGACTTATGCTTACTAAGAGGATGCACATTTTTTCTTATCCATCTGCTGTTTTATTCTTTTATTAAACTTGAGAATTACTGATTTTATATAAAATGTGTATCATCCCTGTGAGTCTATTCCTGAAAAGGCGTCTTTGTATGCCTGGCCTTCAACTTGTGTGAGAGTTAAGGAGACTCAGTAATGAATTCCCAGAGTGCTTCTCAGAAAGATGCTGTCAAAATCCAGACCGTGTGTCACTGCTCTGTGCAAACCTGGTGGCATTTTTCCCCACGCCATTTCATTCTGCTCAGATCATCTCAGGCTCCTGGAGAATTTTCCCTTTTTCTTTGGTACTCAGCTTCCTCTTGATGTGCTCAGCCCATCCCCCGGGGCAGAGGAGATACCTGGGAAGCAGGTCATCATTTCGTCTTTGGTTTTTTGCGGCTTGTCTTTTTCCATTAACGGTAGGTGGCATCTTGCCGGGAAGCTGTCAGCAGCACCTGCAATTCCTGCCCCCTCCTCCAGGGTTATGAGTAACATGAGAGGCACAATTGGACAGAGCCACTGTGAATATTTATATGTACTTTCTTAAAACCACCACACGGTGGAACGAATTACATCAATGACACAGTTGCTAGATTAATAACGCTTTTAACCTGCTCTGAAGTCCACGCATTCATTAGGCACTTGTGAAATGTTGAAGCCCCCGGTAAAAGTGTTTGTGGTGGGCATGAGTATCCGGAATTCTGACACTAGCTTTCCCAGGATTGGCTGTCAGAGCCATGTTCAAAGGGGTCTGTGGGGTAAGAACGCAAAAGCCGCTTTCTGACCATTTTCTGGGAGAGAACCCTTGTCAAAACTTTGAGCTTCCGGAGAGCTCAGGCTCTAGAATCTCTAAGAAATCATGTATAGGACTTGAATTGGGCAGGAAAAAACGTTGAGCATGAGCTTAAAACCCAAGACACAGTCCCTGGTAAGTAGACCGCAGCACCCAGCTGTGACCCAAGTGGGGGCTGAAGAGGGCAAGAGAGTCCCTGTTGGGTCCCTTGTAGGGCTGACCTTAGGCCAGAATTAGCCTGTTCCTGTGTCCTTCCTGCCCAGCCCCCTCCACGGTGCCCCGTGCCACTCGTGTTCCTCCTCCCCTTTCCTCTACAAAGTTCCCAGCTGGGCTGCACGTCTTGGGTACCTGGACTGTTGACAGTGCAAAGCCCTCCCGTCACCTCGTAGGAGAGTGGCCCTCAGTTCATGGAGGCCTGCTGGGGACAAGGCCTCCTGAGCCCTCAGTGCTTCCGGGGGGAGGTCAGAGACTCCCTGCGTCACCTTCTCCCAAGCCCACTCAAAGCACGGAGTCCCACAGGGGTGTGACTCTTCCAGGTCCTCCGCCTTGGTGTTTGAGCTGGCCGCGTGCCCCCAGAACCTACCTTTTTGGATGTGCCCTTTTACCAGGGCTCCAGGCCCCCTCCCTCGCAGCTCTGCGGCCTTGCTGCCCAGTTGCCTGTTGGAATTGGGAGGGGAGACCGTGTTTCCGCCGCGCCTTTTTGCCCACTGCCAACACCAGTTCTTGGAGAAAGCCTTTCTTCCACTCCAAGGAAAGAGTTTACTTGCAGACAAATTAGTGTGGAAAGAGTGTGTGGTACTAGAGCAAGCACACCCCCAAACTGAGCAGACTGAAACTGAATAGGGCGGAGAGGGTGGTGAGAGCCACATTCCTCTGATGAAAGGCAGATTCAGGTAGTGTCTCAGCAATGCCCTTCCAAGGGAGTGTTAAATACTGTTGCTAGAATCAGGGAGTCGAGTTCTCAATCCTGTTTGGCCTTATCCAGACTGAGTACCGCAACTAAAGGCAGAAGATTCTGCGCTCGGAAGCCGAGGGCTCAGCAGCTGGAATCACGTGCTCATGGAGTATGTGGCCCTGCAGGGCCGGCCTTGCTTTGTCTAATGCTCCCCTTTTCCACATGAGTCCTGGGGTTCTTTTCCTCCATCAATCCAGCTAGGACCAGTATGTGGGCCTGGAGGACCAGGTTTTGTTCACATTTGTGGCCTTAGACTCTGCTAAGGCACCCCGGCCTCTCCTGTAGAGACCCAGAACAGCTGCCCCTGTGGGCGCTTCTCCGGGGTAGAAACCTGAGGGTGACGGTGGTCAGCTTCCGACTGCCCCTGCGGGCCGTGCAGTCGGGCGGGACCTCATTCACCCCACCACCTCCACCCTGCAGCTTGTCTGCCGCAGAGGGGCTGCTTAATGCTCAGCTCAGGAAGAGCAGCCAGGAAGAAGCTACACGAACGGCCCAGCTTGGGCAGTTGGGGGCTGGGGGTAATGGACAGACCACCTTGGCCTGGAGACTTCCCCAGCAGAGACACAGCCAGCATGGGTTCCATCCTTCTTCCCAGTTCAGGCAGAAAACCTAGGTTTCCCCAGGAAATCTGCAGGCACATTAAGCTGGTCTCTCCTTTAAAAAAGTGCAAGAACAGAGACAGTCCTACCTGTCCTGAGCAGGATGGGCCCTGTGCCGGGGGCCAGGCAGGAGCACGCTGACACCGTAGGTGGGGAAAGGGTCAAGGAGCCCAAAAGGAGTTGACAGCAGGACAATTTAAAGAGTGTAAGTAAACCAGATGCGGTGACTCACGCCTGTAATGCCAGCACTTTGGGAGGCCGAGGCGGGCAGATCACCTGAGAGGTCAGGAGTTCAAGACCAGCCTGGCCAACATAGTGAAATCCTGTCTCTATTAAAATACAAAAATTAGCCGGGCGTGGTGGTGTGCACATGTAATCCCAGCTACTCGGGAGGCTGCGGCAGGAGAATCGCTTGAAGCCGGGAGGCGGAGGTTGTAGGTGGTAAGATGTGACCACATGGAGATCTGCCATCCTACTGCCCACACATCTCGATGAGCAATAAACTCATTCGTACTAAGATGTGAATGACTGATAGGCTAAGCACATGACTCTTCCAGAAGAATTTTTAACAAATACCAAAGGTGATGCTTGGTTTAAATCAAAAGGAATAAGGGTCAAAATGATGGCATTTATGTCTCAGTAAATTGGGGAGGTTTTTGAGGGTAGGGGGCCTACTAAAGTTTACAAAATCCACTGTGAACATGGGGTGCCAGCACAGTGTGAAAAGACATCCTGATCTCTGGGACAGCCCCAGTTTAGAAATACCTAATGAAGATGAGGGGTTGATAGGTGCAGTATATCACCATGGCACGTGTATACCTATGTAACAAACCTGCATGTGCTGCACATGTACCCCAGAACATAAAGTATAATAAAAAATATAAATTTTAAAAGGCGCTGCACTGCCTTCCCAGCTGCCACAGGACAGAACCCCCCGCCTCCCTCGAGCCTTCCCCACACCACAAAACAAGCGTCTCATATTTTCCAGGGACCTTCCAGGGACAGCATAAACTTCCCTCTGGCCAACAAGAGTTGAAGGGCGGAATACACTAGAGACTGAAGACTGGATTTTCTACTCCCAGGAACTCTTTGATGGAGCTCTGAGATGTTGAGTTTTTAAAAGAGTTTCTGTTATTAAAGGATTTTGGATATTAACTTGTAACATACAGTCATGCACCACACAAAGACATTTTAGTCAGCAATGGAGCCCATATACAATGGTGGTCCCATGAGATGATAATGGAGCTGAAAAGTTCCTATCTCCTAGTCATACTGCCTAGTGACATCAAAGCCTTTGCAATGCTTCACCCTTTCTGTGTTTAGCTACATTTAGATTCACAAACACTTACCATTGGGTTATAATTGCCTGTCGTATTCAGAACAGTCACAGGGTGTACAGGTTTGTAGCCTCAGAGCCATAGGCTGGGCCATACAACCTAGGTGTGGAGCAGGCTATGCCATCCAGGTTGGTGTGAGTACACTCTGATGTTTACACAATGATGAAATCGCCTAACGACATATTTTTCAGTGTGTCCCAGTTGTTAAGCCACCCATGACTGTATTTAATATTGTTTATAGCAGAAAGATTGAGTTTGGGATTTGTCTTTTGAATTCTAGTATGTAGCTCTCTCAGCGATTCTAAGACTCTGTGGCTGGGGTTGTCACCCTCCCTCACAACCCCTCTCACCATGACTCCACCCCCTATCCTGGCCCTCTCTTGCCTTCTCTGCATTCTGTATTTACTTAGAAGATCCTTGCTTGTTCATCAGTTGAGGCTGTCAGGGGAATTTGCCCTCCCCAATGTAATGAGTGTTTAAACAACAGCCAGGCCTTTGAACCCCAGGCTCCAGTTAAAAAGTAACCGGCTAGATACTGAATCGATAGGAGGCAAATATTAGCTACAGAGGCTGAGAGAGAGAGCATTGGGAAACACTTGCTGCTGGTGACATGCAAAGAGCAACGGCCATACCCACCTGAGGTCCAGGAACCCCTGGGAGCCCCATGACCTTGGGTCACTGTCCTGCTCTACATGTTGAACATCGAAGCCACCAGCCCCTAATTAGCTTCTAGACCTCCCTTGGTCTGGACTTCTGCAATATGCCGCTAACGGGTGTCCACTTGATTTTCCCCCTTCCTAGCCATCTTACACTGTGTTAGCCTGCTTCCAGCAAAGCTCTGATCTTGTCAATCTGCCGCTGGAAAATTTTCCTTGACTTCCCACTGCACTCCTGACTGGTGCTCATCGGGATGTGTGGGCAGTAGGATGGCAGATCTCCGGGTGGTCACATCTAACCACCAATTCCGAATCTTCTTTCTCCCCCTTAGGGTGCTGCCTTCAGTATTATCGATGATTTCTTATGTCTTCATACTCTGTCTTTGGTTTTCATGACATTTCAATCTTCTGGTTATTCTTGCACTCTTGAAATACTCCTCCTATTTTTTCTCCTCCCCTAAAAGTAGGTATTCCCCAATAATTTGTTCTCGGTGAGCACTCTCTCTCTCCCTCTCTCTTTCTCCTCTTCCTCCTTCTCTTCCTCTTCTCGTGGCTTAAGTTACTACCTCCATGTGGACAATTCCCAGGTCTATCTCCAGCCCCAGCTTCTCTCCAGACCCTCGTCTCCCAAAGCCTGATGGACTCATCATAGGCGATTCTTCAAGTCACCTGAACTGAAAATGTCCCAGTCTGAACTGACACTCCTTTTAAACCTCTCCTCCGTGTTTCCAAATCTGTGGGAGTTATTCTCTTGAATCTTCCAGGCATCCACACTGGAACTTCATCAGTGACCTTTCACATGGTTTTGCTCCCCAAGTTGAAAGAGTGACAAAGTTCAGTTTTCTATTCATGCTTTCACTCTCATTTATTCAATAAACATGCGTTGAGTGCCTGCCATGTACCAAGCACTTGTAGGAGCTACAAATACAGTAACTAAAACAAAAGAAAGATCATTTCCATCTTGGAGGCCAGCAAAGGAGAAACATAAAAAGTACAATGTATGGTGTGCTGTTGATAAAGCCAGCAGAAAAAATAAAGCAGACAAAGGATCCAGGCAGTATGGGAGGGTGCAATTTTGGATGGGGTGAGTCAGGGCGAAGAGCATCAGGAGGAGCGTGAGTGAGCCATGAGGCTGCCGGGAGAAGAGCATTTGGGCAGGGAAACAGCAAATCCAGAGGTCTTGAGGAGTGGGAAACAAGATAGAGCCCCTTTGGGACTACACCAAGGTGAGCCATCGATTAGCCAAGTGAAGCGTCAAGTAGAAAGTGGAAGGAGTGTGGATGTCAAGGAGGTCCAGGCTGCAGCTAAAGCGTCACCAGCATGTACATGGTATTTAAAGCTGTAACACTGAGAAGGAGGGTTTCAGGGCAGGAACGTGAGATAGATCCAGGAAAGGGGGAGAGGCCAGAGAGGTGGGAGGAAAACCAGGACATGGTGACCCAGGAGAGACTGGGCTGGGAGGGGAGACTTTATTGATGAAGAGCTGACCAAGTATGGCCTGTCCTGCTGGTAGGTTAGCAAGATGAGGACTGAGAAGCGATCACTGGAATTATCAATGTGGATGTCGTTGGTGGCCTGAATGGGAGAGCTTTTGCTGGAATTTGGGGGCAGATGCCTCACTAGAGGAAGAAGGGGAGGAGGAACTGGAGACAGAAACACTCATCACAGCTCAGGCATCTGGATTCTCACCTTCGTTTCTGCCCTGTCTCCTGCTTGCCTCTGTAACTGCTGCGGCCCAAGTGGTGACAATAACGTCCTGACCGTACCTCCCGCTGACGCCCTTCCCAATTCCCAGTCCAGTTTGTACTGATGCAACCCAACTCCAGTAACTACATTCTCCTGCAGAAACTCTTCAAAGGCTTGCCTGTATTGACCAATGAAAATGAAACTAAAATCTATACTCCTTATGACCAAGGTCATTCAAGATCAGGCTCCTAACTCACTTTTTCTCTATGCTCCTGTAGTCACATAAAGGGAACTGTTTCACCCCCAAGAAGGTTGCATTGCACCTTTTGCTCCTTTGCTCCCACCACTCCCTCTACTGGGAGTGACCTTCCCATCCAAATCTAGCCAACCTTCAGTGCCCATCTCAAATGTCACCTCCTCCATGAAGCCCTTCCTGATTCACCCCACCAAATGAAGTTCCAACCCTCCTCTGAGTTTACAGCACTTTGTTCCTTTCTGTCTCTTATTGTGTTTATTTGTATGACTATCTCCGTCCTTTATATCACCAGAAGCACGTGGAAGCGTGGGGCTAAATCAATGATCTCTGTACCTTGGATACTCAATAAAACTGGATTACAGTAAACTAGATGCTGCAGGGGAATGGGGGATGCTGCTGGCTATAGGGAGGTTTGGGATTGTCTGTGGATTTCTGTTTGAGGATCTTTGTTGTTTCCTGCCTGTGTGTATTCCTGAATAAACGAGGTTTGCCCACCTCACAACCCTGATGGAGGGGCCAGGTTAACTGCAAGACAGTCATTTGGGGCTGGGCACAGAGGCTCACACCTGTAATCCCAGCACTTTGGGAGGTCAGGGTGGGAGAATCACCTGAGCCCAGGAGTTCAAGACCAGCCTGGGAAACATAGTGAGACACCCTCCTCCATCTCTATAAAAAATTTTAAAAATTAAAAGATTAGCCAGGCACGGTGGCGCTTGCCTGTAGTCCCAGCTATTCCAGAGGCTGAGGCAGGAAGATTGCTCAAACCCAGGAAATGGAGGCTCAGTGGGCAATGATTACACCACTGCCGTCCAGCCGGAGTGACGGAGCATGACCTTGTTTCTAAGATCAAAAACAAAATGTCAGGTGGAGTCTCTGGCAAGAGAGCAAGACAGGAGGCAATGCGATAGTCACAAAGACACTGAAACTGCAGACGGCGATCTGCCGGGACAGTCCCGCTGCCTTGGCCTGAGCGTTCTGGTGCCTCTCGACTCTGCCTGTTTCCTGAAAAGTAGCAAAGAACAAGCTGCCCTTTTTGCTCTGCCTGTCATATTTACAGACACAATTTCCAAGCTCCTTGTCTCAGCAACAATTTAGTTCTTCAGAGATGACAGTTTCCCTGGCAGCCTCCGGGCATCTGAGCCACACACGACTGTCTATGCAGAGGAGCCTGGCAAATGACTCCTGAGGCTGCTTAGTGACCTTCTTGAGGTTTTCACCGAGGGCACGATTGAGGGACCTCGTGTTTGGGAAAGGAGGCCGCCCCGGAAGAGGTGAGCCTTCCCTGCCTGTTGGTGTGGCGCTGAGAAGTTGCAAATTAGAATAACAACCTCCACTTGGGATCCTCACAGCTCAGAATGGCGGGAACGTTTTGGGAACTCACAGGTGGATTTCCCAAGATCATAAGGGCAGAGCACCAAAAATATACAGAGGGAACAGTTGAAAAACGGTTGATGGATCCCAACTCATCTTTATTTGTCCCTCCTGGGGTTTTTTTAAATAGAAAATTTTCACCTAAAAATCGAGTTTTCTGACTTTTATTATTTTTTTTTTTAGATGGAGTTGCTAGGCTGGAGTGCAGTGGCATGATTTCGCTGCAATCTCCGCATCATGGGTTCAAGTAATTCTCCTCCCTCAGCTTCCCGAGTAGCCGGGACCACAGGTGCTGCCACCACACCCAGCTAATTTTTGTATTTTTAGTAGATATGGGGTTTTACCATGTTGGACAAGATCTCCTGACCTCATGATCCTCCCGCCTCAGCCTCCCAAAGTGCTGGGATTATAGGAATGAGCCATTGTATCCGGCCCTGACTTTAAACATCGGTAGACACCTCAAAGGGCAAAAGATGGATGTAAAAACAACAACAAAACCTAGACGACCTGGCATCTGTCAGCTGGAGCTGAACAGGGGCTTCCCTCTTTAGATGGCACATGGACCTTCCAGTTGGCCACACTCCCCTACATTCACTATTGTCACTTCTGGCCCACGTCACTCATTATGTGCCTGGCCCATGCAAGTGTTTGAGTTTGCAACTTCTCTACCTGGTCGTAGGAAATTAGGATCAATGTGAGAATTGAATGTGAGCTATCCAAATAATTATCCCATTTCTCTTAGAATGTGGCTATTCCCTCTCCTTGCTACAATGCATCTGAGGGCCTGGGGCCTATTAACTCATACATCAGGCACTCCTCATAACTTTCTGAGTCTCCCCATCCCCCTTCCAATAGCTCAGTTGGGTTGGGAGCTGCCAAGGTGCCTTTCCCAGTGTTTTGTCTTGGAGTTCTTGCCTTCCTCCAGCCTAGGAGGGCTGGGTCTAGGGGAGCATTTCCCCCTCTTGATATTGTATGGGTCAAACTTTATCATACATAAGGAGTAGAAAAAGAGGAAGAAGAAAAATACTTCATCTCAGAGATAAAGTCTTCATTTTCCCAATCTCAGAAAATTCTTTTATCAAAGACACTCTAATGGCCTAGAAATGCCTCCTCTTTTTGAAAACCCTGCCCAAATAACTATTTTAAACATCGTCTTGCCAAGAGGTCCTACTTACCCCAGTTTGGGAACAGCCTACCCAAATTGCAGGCCTGGTTCTAAGGAGGAAAAACCAAACAGCCGTGTGAAATTCATTTCACAAATCCTACACATAGATTATGGGGGTGGGGGTAGAGAATGTGACAGAAAATGAGGAAGACAGATGCAGTTTCTTCTATAAGAAAGAATTCATTCATTCAGGAAATAATCGTTGATCATTGTTTGCACCACGGATTGTGCTAAATCCACGGTCTTTGCTGTTAGGATTTTCATTTAATGTCGAGAAAGAAACTAATCAGAGTAATATGTGCCACAGATGAGGGATTCAAAAATCTTAGGTCTAGATGTACTATGTAATGCAGGTCTGTTTATTTTTGCTTTAGGAAAGTGATACATTGTATATATCAGCCATATGTAACATCCTCAGCAGAGTCAGAGACAGCACCTTTTCAGCAAAGCCATTAATATTTCTACAGCAAAGGAGTCTGCTCAATAGTCACACTAAGTGGAATAAATAAAGACTATCAGTAGCCTCAATTCAGTTCAGGCCAGGTTTTTGCCATCACATGTGGTTCTTGCCACAAATCAGGTTGCTTCACATTTATGAAAAATTAGTCTTGGAATTGCAGGCAAGGGCTTGTGTCCCTTTCCAAAGGTTGAAGTTCAGGTCCAGGTAAAGAAGGCTTCGTGGGGGAGACATTGCTTGAGCTGAAACTTGAAAGATCAACTGGACAAGATGCTAAAGAACTTTCCAGGCTGATGAGCCCCAACATACAAGACAACAATCTACAAGGATTCCAGCCGCCCACTAGGGCACTAGGGCTGATCCTGAGGGACGCAGAGTCCTGCTGCTCCCAGAGGGCTGGAGGCACTCAGGAGCAACAGTGGCCAGGCAGTACTGACTGCCTGTGTCAGTATCACACAAGCCTGGGCCCTCACCGCAAGCATCCAGGAAGCCAATTCCTGCAAATTGCATTTAAACATCTCCAAAAGATTTATTCATGCTAAAGTTTGAGGACCACCAATTTATCTGACACAACCTAAGTGTTAGGCAGAGTTCTACATCGTTTTAGAAAAATGAACATATTTAATCCTCCTAACAGTCTTACTAGGTAGATAGATGCATTATTTCCATTTTTCAGATGGAGAAATTAAGATACCAAAAGGATTAAAAGACTCATCCAAGATCACAAAGCTTGTGAGAGATAGACCAGGTGGTCTGGTTGCAGGGTTTATGCTTTTAACCTGAATGCTGCCTTTGCACTGCTCCGCGCACCCATCCCAAGTGATAGCCTCCCTCCACGTGCAGCCACATTGAACCTGGGGCCTTGCTTCCTCTGCGATCCCAGCTGTGTTCCCTGAAGATGCACATCCAGCCCCATGTGCCCCAACCCACGGGGACCAGGACCCCTGTACAGAGCTGTCCTCAGGAGAAGCAGTGAAACTTTGATCTTTCACCCATGGGGTTGGGAGCGACAGAGACAAGTTGACAAGAGTTTGTGATAAGCCTGTTAGCGTTGGCTTCAAAGCCCATGTTGCTCTGCTTTTTATCTATGTTGTTGATATCTGATTCAATAGCTTCTGTTTGAGGAGGAAAAGCCAGAAAGCAGGGGCAGGGGGTTGGGGTCTGCTGACCGGATGGTCAGACCTGGAGAGCAGTGTGCCCTCTTCTTGTGTCAATTCCAAAAGGCAGAGTTTGGAAACAAAGTCAACAGAGGGCTTTTCTTCATCTCCACATAAACAGCAGCTCAGCAGTGTTTGTGGAGTTGGGCAACGCTGGATGGAGTTGAGTCAGGAGAGAAGTCAACTTTGACTTATCGGTCTCTATGCTGGCCTGGGTTTCCATGTTTCTATCAGCTTGCCTCCAGCTCAAGTCAAAAAGAAAATGCTCCAGGCCGGGCGTGATGGCTCACACCTATAAATCCTAGCACTTTGGGAGGCCAAGGCTGGTGGGTCACAAGCTCAAGAGATAAAGAGCATCGTGGCCAACATGGTGAAACCCCATCTCTACCTAAAATACAAAACTTAGCTGGGCATGGTGGCTGGAACCTATAGTTCCAGCTACTTGGGAGCTGAGGCAGGAGAATTGCTTGAACCCAGGAGGCGGAGGTTGCAGTGAGCCAAGATTGCACCCCTGCACTTCAGCCTGGCTTAGATTTATCCCCACTAGCGAGACTCCGTCTCAAAAACAAAAAAAGAAAGAAAAGTGAAAATGCTCCAGGCTTTTGTGTAGTCCCACCCACTTACTATGGAATTAGTACTGGCATGGGAGAATGTTCTGGGACATCCTGTCTTCTCCCTTCACACTGGGTATCTATCATTGGTTTGTGCAAACTCTCACCAAGCAACCTCTTTTTGATGGCCCCAGAGTTCTTTCTTGCTCAAGGACAGCTGCTTTCTAGCATAAGCCAATTCTGAGAGGGCTGGAATTAGGCCCAGGGTGAGGGGTAGGCATAGCAACCATCTACTCTGAGAATTTTAAAAACAGAGAGGAAACATTAGAGATTATTTGCTCCAAATCCCTTGCTTCACAGATAAGGGAACTAAAACTCTGAGAGATTTCTTGCCCAAATTACCCAGCTAGCAAATAGTGGGGATAAATCTAAGCCCACTTACTCAACCTCTGGTACCATGGTGGGTTGAGTTTTTCCCATCAAACTATTTGATCGCTCATCATTTGTTTTCAGAAATTTCCAGTTCATATTCTTAATCATCCATTGAACGTCTTCTTCATTCACTCTGAAGTATCTTCTAGAGCCAAGTGATGGACCCGAACCTGGAAAGAACTGATAGCAGCAGCCATTCATTCCTTGGAGAGGCCCGGGAGGGAGTGTCCCACCCCTCTTCCCCCTCCCTTCAGAGCTGTCTCCTGGCTTTGGAGGGAAGGGAGCAGAGGCCTCTGAGTCCTGTCACAACCCTCAAGTCCTCTCACCTGTAACCCGTGCAGGCAGCTCCCAGCAAAAGCCTTTGCTGCCTGTAGCCACTGGAGGAAAAAGAATGACCCCTGCCGTGAGCACCTCTAAAGGAGAAGCAGAAATGGGTTGAGGAAGTTACAGAATCTAAAGCAGGTGCAGATGGGAGCCAGTTCAGTGGGAATAGCTTTTCCCTTAAGAGGACCAGAGCTCACAATGGATTCCTCACAGTTCTATTGATAGGGGTTTCATTGATCTGCTGAACGTGTGATGTGCTGTCAGAAAGCCCAGGCAGCTTCCTGAATCATTGAGAGGGTTTCCGAGAGTCGATGGAACAAAAAAAGTTAGAAAAGGAATGATGTTCTGTTGAGATTCTTATACCCCCTTGAAATGCAATCTGCCATTCCGAACGATTCACTCACCAACAAGAAAGACTAAAAGTATTTAAGCATGACATTTGCCTCCATTCAACAGACATTTTGTCACGCATGGCTGGAAATTGAGTTTTCTGAAAGATTATTGGGAATTGTCTTCCTCTGCTGCTGGGTATTTGTGGCTTCATAATGAGCGTGGGGGATGCTCACATGTGCCGAATGAATCTCAGAACTAAGTCCAAGCCATCAAGTCATGCATTAGGTTGATGCAAAAGTAATTGCAGTTTTTGACATTACTTTTAATGTCAAATTTCAGATGGAGAAATTAAGATACCAAGAGGATTAAAAAACTCATCCAAGATCGCAAAGCTTGTGAGAGATAGACCAGGTGGTCTGGTTGCAGGGTTTATGCTTTTAACCTGAATGCTGCCTTTGCACTGCTCCGGGCACCCATCCCAAGTGGTGACGTTACTTTTAATGTCAAAAGCCACAATTACTTTTGCACCGACCTAATATTAGCAGCAGAAATCAGATTCAACTACTTTGACAAAAGTGCAAAGAGCCTGGTGGTGGTGCCTGCCCTCAGCCTGCTCCAGGGAGGGCACCCTCCCACCCAGCCGTGAGTGAAGCTGCTCTGTTGCAAGCTCCGGAAAGTAACTGAGTCACTGAGTTTGTTTCTAGGTGCTTCGGGTACATCAGGTATTACAGTGACTTCACAGATAGTGTCCCCCAGGACCCATCTGTGAATTCAGAGACCCTCATTCTGTGAGTCAAACCCCATGGTGTTTCTAGCCCAGGTTCATTTCACAAGAAAGAGCTGACCCTCCCACTCTATGACACAGGCACCCAAACAACATGGGTCCAAGGAGCCAGAACTTGACCTCAGAGGGAATACATAGGGGGATTCTGCCCCAAAAGGATGGGGAAGGAGGAGGAAGCCACCAAAAGAATAAGAGTGAGGCAGCTGGAAGAAAGGCCCTGTCTGGAGAACAGAGCGCAGGGAACGTCTGTCCCCCAGAGTGGGTGGGCCTGAGCCCCACGTGCCATGGTGAGACGGCTGAGCCCAGAACCCCAACAAGCCAGGGCAGCCTGGCTGTCAGGCACACAGCTTCGGCTGCCAAAAGAGTTTGAGTCTGAGGGCAGGACAACAGTCTTCAAGAGGCAGAGGATGTGCTCAAACTATGAAAATCTGAAGCTCAACTCTGAATAATTTCTCCCCAGATTGATTCAAACATGAGACAGGGCTCAAGATCAACATGGGGCGTTGCCTGACAGCACTGTTTTTGAACTAGCAAAAGACTGAACTAATCCGAGGAACAGGTGAACCCAATGATGGCCCCTTTTTAGAGCCGGTTGCCATGGCACCTGGAAGGTGCTGTTTGAGAAGTCTCATTCCATGGAATGTAAACGTACAGTTTCTTTTCTGCCCCCTAAATTGCTGCTTTCCACTGCCTTGTGTCTAATCTCGCTTGACTGTCCTTTAATGACAACTTGGGCAGATCCTGCAGCTTTCTGCGGTTAGAGTATGTCCACTTCTATGTAAATTCCAACCTTGTTAATGCTCAAAAGCCTAACCTCCCCAGCAGCTGCAGAGGGGTGGCCTGGGCTGAGCTCTGAGGTCTCACCTGAGGTTGAGGACAAAGAGAGAAACTAGATGGCTGAGTTCTTCCACTTGCTGGTGGCCTGTCAGGGACAAGAGCGCCCTGGTATCTACTTTAGCGAGGAAGGTTCTATGGGATCCTGGTGGTCTCTGAGCAGATGGTAGGTGTGGCTTTCACGAGAGCAGCGTTTGGCTCCACCCCAGGCCTTCTGTTACTGGGGACCTGCCACAGGAAGGGGCCTTGTCTTCTTTTGGTCAAGACTAGGGAATGCCAGCCCCTGAGGCCCACTTAAGGCACTTCTGGAGCTCTCTGGAAAAGCTCTGGTAGGTCCTCCTGATACTGCTGAGGCCCCAGAACTGGGATGGCAGGACTGTGTCTGGCTTCCCAGCCACAGTGCCCTACACCCCACAGGTCCCTTCTGCCCTCTAGCACAGGCAGCTAGCGGGTACCCAGCCTCTATGGGCACACAGGCTGCCTCTTGGCTCTCTCACCACCCTTCTTCCATGGCATGCCCCCACGTGGACCCTCAATTCCACGGCTCAGTGGCGTCAGGCTGGAAAGCCTGCTGTCTCCCCTTCTGGCAAGTCTCATGAGTGACTCTCCCCAGGATCCCTTTCCCATCCACCTACATAATGAGAAGCTTTTTGGGAAGAAAAGAAGTCACTTCTCCTGAGGCACACAGCCGTCCCCACAGCTGACTTTCCACCTCCTCCAAGGCCTAGTGTGCTCCCCACAGAAACCTGCCCAGGTGGTCGATGCACAGGGAGGTTTCAAGGCCTCGGAAGTTATTTGTAGAGGCGATGGTGGCCTCAGGTCAGGGCTCTCTGTAGATTGCAGGAACACCTAGCATCTTCTGTTTACAGCATCGACCCTTGGCTGTAATTCCAGAACAAGGGGGAAAGTCCCACATCACATCCTATTACTCATCCACAAATAAAGAAAAAAGAAACTCCAGGTGTACTGACACAAAATGACCTCAACAATAGATTGTGAAATTTTAAAAGCCGGGTTCGGAACACCATATGTAACAGCCCCAGTTTGTAGGAAAAGGTAGGCTATAATCTGTACATACTGTTGATTTCTAAGGAATAGGCAGATATGGCTGCCGTATCTCCCCAGCAAGAAATAACAAATAGCTGTCAGCAACTGTGGGATTTCTGCTACATCTTAATCTCTCATAAGTCCTCCCTGCCTTGCCTGGCTGGAAATGCACAGCTCCCAAGTGCATTCACAACACGGCATATCAAGGGAAGGGAAGGAGAGAAAAGGAAGCTATGATGCAGAGGCCCAGCAACTAATATACTTGCCACTAAGTGACTGACTGACTCAGAAAATCCTAATGTAAGAGCTCCAAAGGAGTTATGTCAGAGTCTCTTAATTTTGCCAATCAGAAAACCAAGGCTAAGCAGTTGGGGAAAACTCATCACAGAACAAAGTCACCACTTTCCAGAGCCAGGCTCCACTGACAGGTGGGGATGTTTCACTGGGAGCTGATATAGATCTCACAGACATTGATTTATCTGCCATTTCATGGACGCTGACTTTTCTGCCTTATAATGAACAGTTGACCATTCTCCTTCACCTTTAAGTGTGCTGTGATGCCAACCCAGCTGATGAATATGGGCACAGCAGCTTCCTGGGAGGGCTGGCAGCCTTTTCTCACTTTCCTCCCAGGCTCAAGCAATCCCTTCACCTCAGAGGTGCCACCATGCCCGGTTAATTTTGTATTTTTAGTAAAGATGAGATTTCTCCATGTTGGTCAGGCTGGTCTCAAACTCTCGACCTCAGGAGATCCACCTGCCTCCGCCTCCCAAAGTGCTGGGATTACAGGCATGAGCCACTGCGCTCAGCCTATACGAAACACTTTTAATTCAGGATAAATCTTGTTTGAGTCTATCGGTGGCTAAGTGTGCAGGCAGGAGACATTGAAGAGGAAATGACAAGCGTACAGAAAATTTCGTTGGAAGGAGCTAGTGGACAGATCTTGGGGGGAACCCAGGTTGGAGGGGAGTGCAGTAAATGCCTCCCTATGCAAGACAATGGGGGCAAGGTAATGGGGTGGGAAACAAGGAGTCAAGGGGATGGAAGTGACCTGCACCAAAGATGGGGGAGTGCTTCTTTAGAGAACTCTCCATCAAAGTGGGGACTATGAGAATCACACTCAGAGGGACAGGCACAGGAGCCCCCATGCATCAGAGAAACAATACCCAAGACTTTCACCTGAACTTCCCAGCCCAACGCTGGACTTACAGGAAGACAGAGGGAACATTATTACAGTGACCAAATGCCTTAGAATTTCCTGCCAAAACGTTATGTTGCTTTGTGAAAACACTATGTTGCTTTGTGAACTATTTCACATAGCTGACCTTAGCCTGCAAGAAAATTATAGCAGACTACCAACTTGGGATGTGTTTGAGATTGTCCAGAGTATGTGGTTCCTTTGACCAGTGAACATCCTAGATGACTTTGAGATTACCGGGAGAAGCCTCATGAAGCTCCTGGGGAGGCGGGAGGGAGAATTAAGTGACTCTAGCCCGAGTGCTGGTAGAGAGCTACCTAGGACAGAGCATGAACAAATGAATGAATGCCATCAACTAAGTCCTTTCTTCAAGTGGCTATTCTCAAAATGACTTTGCTTTTTCCAAATGAGGTCTCTGATGATGAGGGGAGAAGGGTACAGTCAGAATTTCTTTATTTTAAAAAATTTGTATTTTAGAGATAAGGTCTCTCACTCCATCACCCAAGCTGGAGTGCAATGGCATGATCATAACTCACTACAGCCTCAGACTCCTGGCCTCAAGCAATCTTCCTGCCTCAGTCTCCAGAGTAGCTGGAACTATGGGCACTCAGCAACATGCCCAGTCCAGAATTCCTTTTGCTCTTAATTTTGTAGACATGAGGTCTCACTCTGTTGCTTAGGCTGGTCTTAAACTCTTGGGCTCAAGTGATCCTCCGCCTCAGCCTTCTAAAGTGCTGGGATTACAGGTGTCAACCTGCCTACCCAGGCCAGAATTCCTGTAAAGTCAGGAAGGGTTAGAAGAACTAAGATTGGCCCCTCTTTTCTGAGGATCTGTGGACTGTGACTCAACCTTTGGCCTGGGCATTGGGTCTTGGTGCATGAAAGACTCCGTATTCACAAGGCAACTCTCCTTTTTCCTTCTCAGGAAAGGAGGCCCAGAGTCTTGCTACTGCAGAGGTCTGTTCTTGGGAGTCCTGTACATGCTCTGGCAGAGACCTGCTTCTGTATTCTCTCCTTCTGTATTCTTATGCTCACATTGAGCAAAAATGCTGAAGGTGATAAGATGGTGGTTTGTAGAGCACAATGCTAGAACATCTGGAGGAAGAAAATGGACAAGTTGGAAGAAGAGCAGCCGTAAAGCTTGGCAATGGAGTCCCGAGATTTAAACTCCGCTTAGAAAAGTGAAGTCCTGGGCACTAGAGCCTGGCTTCCTTAGCATGGGTGTGGCAGGGAGAGCTGCAAAGGACAGTGAACTGCCTTTAGTAAAATGTCCTTCAAGTCCTGGCTTGACATATTGTACCAGCTGTGCCTTTGACCTGTTTCTTTATTTTAAAATTGAAATAAGAATAATCAAAGACATTCTCAGGATTTAATAACACTTAGTAGTGTTTACCCTGGGATGGGCACTATTCTAAGTTTATACATATTAACTCATTTAACCCTCATAGGACTCCTTCTGCCCTTCTGTGCTTGACCTTAGGAAGCAGGTACTACTATTAACACAAATTGATAAACAGAGGCACAGACAGGTTAAGTACCTTGTTCAAGTTTCTACAGCTAGTGAGTGAGAGAGCTGGGGTCTAAACCTAGACGGTCCAGCTGCAAGGTCGATGCTGTTAACAACTAACCAATTGTTTGTCAAATATAAAGAGGGGCAGAGAGTAAGAGGGATTCAAATTGTTATATTCCATTCATTTTCAAAGAATTTTCCCACATTTTAACATCTCTATAATCTGCGTATGTGTTTTCACCATGTTAACCAGATTGATCTTGAACTCCAGACCACAAGTGATCTGCCCGCCTCAGCCTCCCAAAGTGCTGGGATTATAGGCATAAGCCACTGTGCCCAGCCAGTTTACTTTTTAGCCTCCTCTGCTCTCTTCTCAAACCCTCCCTCCGTGGGGCCTTGCTTACTCACACTATCTGGAGACTCCCCCCAAACCTCGCTATCTGCTTCTCTGCTTTTCATTTTGTTGACTGCTTGTCTGTTTCTTCTGGATGTGAGCTCCAGGAGGGAAGGCATTTTAGTCTAGTTATGTTTGCTTACTTGTTAGTTTTGCTGCTATGTACCCGCTATCTAGAATAGATACCAGATGCCTCGGACATGGTGGCCCCCAACAAATAGTTCTTAAATGAATGAATGAGGACTCATTGGAGATTCTTGTTTGGTGTTTAAAGAAGGTTCACTCTGAGATGATTTGCTCAAATTAGAAGCAAGAGGCCGTGGAGAGAGGGAGGCCAGGTGGAAGTTCCCCAGGCCTGCATTCTAGGCCTTCACTCACTAGAAATCCAAGGGCAGTGGCCAATTCTGGAAAAACTATGACAGAAAAATAACATTGGACAGAATGCCAGAGAACTTCTAGATACATTTTGTCAATTAATAAAAGAAAAAAATAAATGCAAGCGTGAATCTTGTCTAAATCCTAGGCTAAAAACAAAACAAAGAAAAAACTGCTATGAAAGAATTGGGGGATAATTGGGAAATTTGAAAATAAGCTAAATGGGCTGGGCACGGTAACTCACTACTGTAATCCCAGCACTTTGGGAGGCCGAGGCGGGTGTATTACCTGAGGCCAGGAGTTCAAGACCAGCCTGGCCAACATGTTGAAACCCTGTCTCTACTGAAAAATACAAAAATTAGCTGGGTGTGATGGTGTACACCTGTAATCCCAGCTATTTGGGAGGTTGAGGCAGGAAAATTGCTTGAACCTGGAGGCAGAGGTTGCAGTGAGCCAAGATCACACCACTACAGTCCAGCCTGGGTGAACAGAGACTCTGTCTCAGGAAAAATAATAAGCTAAATAGTAGGTGCTATTAGAGAATAATTACTGTTAATTTAGCTCTGATAATGGTACTCAGGTTAAGTGGCATTCTTTGGGGCTATGTGCTGAAGTGGGGAGAAATATCACCATGTACACAATTTATTTTCAACTGCCTCCTGAGAGTGGGTACCACTCATTCATGTGATGACCCCCTCCCATGGTCACTACAACCAAGTCCCTGCCCCAATGCACCAGCAGTGTTCTTCTGGGCCTGTTCCCAGCCATGAGAAGGAACTTTTGTAGGAGAAGATGATACGTGTGTGAATGCAGAGATAAAACCAGGACTCCCTGTCAACATTGCATTTTCACTTGGGTCCTGGCTTGTGACATTGAATTGAAAGTGATTTTGATTATCTTAATAACAAATCTGAGGCTACAGAAACGTCGCTCCCTTCCAGCCCCACTGGGCATGGCCTGCTCCCTGCACATGGCAAGTTAGCTTCCTTTGGTCTCTTTACTGGTAGAGTAAATACCCAGTTAATCCATACAGCCCATGCCCTTTGTCACTGTCTATATCCAACTCTGTTATTCTCTAGTCACTTATTTCTCTCTCTCTCTCTCTCTTTTTTTTTTTAGACAGAGTCTTGCTCTATCGCCAGGCTGGAGTGCAGTGGCACAATCTCGGCTCACTGCAACGTCCACCTCTCAGGTTCAAGCGATTCTCCTGCCTCAGCCTCCAGAGTGGCTGGGACTACAGGCACACACGCGCCACCATGCCTGGCTAGTTTTTTGTATTTTAGTAGAGATGGGGTTTCACCATGTTGGCCAGGCTGGTCTCCATCTCATG